>JANRGW010023734.1:0-17374 GCA_024733675.1 Psilopsiagon aymara
CAGCGTCATTTGAGAGTTCTGACGGTTTTGAATGGCCTTTGGGTATCCTTGAGACCTGCCTGCTGATTGTGATGGGGATCACTATGTTGGCATGCATACAGAGTGTGTTTTACCCACAACCATTTCGACTGGTCCTGAGAGTTATGCAGAGTCGGGTTCAGGCCTTGTCTGGGGTTAGACTATGATGTAGGATGACCAAGAGATTTTCCCTCAGTGATGAGTGGCAGGGTGTGTGGGACAGTATGGGCGAGTATCTAGTCCACTGGACCCCTCCAGTGCTTTGGAAGCATTGGAGATGGAAGGCAGTCGTATGGAGTCCCCAACAAAAAGCTGCAGAAACTGCTGAAGAGGAGGGCAAACTATTTTGAACCTGGTGGGCCCATGACACTTCAGGCCATCAGGGCAGAGGTGCAACATACAGACAGATTCATGATTGAGGGGTGAACTTAGCAATGGCCATTCTTGCCCAGGTTATTCACGAGTATGAACACTGCACACAGCCTCTCCTGCTCTGAAAAACTGTGACAAAAGATGGAGGCTGATATCATGGCCTGGATGGACTCAGCAGATTTATAGAGATTAGTCTCTCCCTCTTTGTGTGAATGCTTATATATACATGTGATGGCATATTGAAAATGTGGGATCTGAGCATGACGTGAGTGGTGTGGAATGTCCTGGGTTCAGCAGTGGCAGTCATTTTTCTCCTTCTCGGTAGCTGGTGCAGCACTGTGTTTTTTACTTTCGGCCTGAGAACAGCGCTGATAACACCAAATGTTTTCAGGTACCGCTTAGAACGTTCTGGTCTGGCCAAGGGCTTTCTGAGCCTCATGTTCTGCCAGGAAGGGAAGGATAGTTGGGGGAAGCAGAGACAGGACACCTGACCCAAACTAGACAAAGAGGTATTCCATACCACAGCACATCATGCCTGGGATGTAAAAATGGAGGGCAGAGACCTGGAAGGGTGGGGGGTTCCTGCTGGGTTGGGCTTTGTATGCGTGGTGAGCTGCTGTATTCTCTTCCCTTGTATTTCCCTTGTTGTTATTATTGTTTGGTAGCAGTAGTGGTTTGTGTTATACCTTAGTTACTGAACTGTTCTTATCTCAACCTGTGAGAGTTGCATTCTTTCGATTCTCCTTCCCATCCCTCTGGGAGAAGGAGGAAGAAAGAGGGAGGGAGTGCGTGAGCAGGCTGTGTGATTTACAGCTTAAACCGCAACAAAGACATTAATGGAATAGATACCTGGAGTCATTGCTCTTGTTTGGGATAGAGTGCTAATCTAGAGAACATACACAGGAGTTATTTTTCCTTTTACAAAACAAAGGAATAGGAGCAAAGTGATTTGTGTCTCTTAGATAAGTTGCAATGTTGTAATGGAAGTTACTAATATCAGAAGAGCCTGCAGATTTGAAAGCATATTGAGAAAAAATGCAGGAAAAAAATAATGCTCTTTTAATAAGCCGTTAACTGCCAAGTATTATTAATTTTATATGGTATGAATTTTAGGGTTTGTATAAGCTTTGAAAATGTTTAACCGGCTTATTCTTTGTCTAGATGTCATCTGTGTCTGTGGTTCCATACTTAAGGATAGAAAACACTTGTGGTGCAAGTCTCTGACTACAGTTCTCTCAGTAATCTCATATCTCACACGCATTAACAATCTATGAGAATCTTCAAATTTAACAATAATATTTAAGTCCACATGCTTGCATATGCTTGATCCTACACTGTTAAAACAATTGGGGTTCCTTTGTGGGTTTTTTTCTTTTTTGGGGGGGAGGATGGGTGTATATGTTGATTTTGGTGGGTTTTTTTGTTAGCTTCTTTCCGCAGATGCTGAATAGAATGCCTGCCTTATTAGAAGTTTTGCATCTGTCAGCCCTGGAGTCATCTAAAAACCTATGGAGTCCATTTCTGTGGCTGAGTATAATGGTCCAGGCATTTAGAGATCTTTTTACAGTATCAAGTTTTTATTGAAAAGGCTTTGATTAATTTTCTGAAAATTTGATTATGCTCTGAGCATATGTTTTACTTCTGGAATACTACATTTTTTCAGCTGTAGGACTGCAGAGATTTTAATGAATTTATACTGGAAAAAGAAGTATCATTGATTCTTCATGTTGAAACCAGCTGATTTAAGAATGTCTTAACAGCTACAGAGAAGTGGTCTATTAAATTTGTTAATGATTCTAAATTTGTATTAAGAAAAGTAACTTTTCGGTGTAAGCCAGACTACACAGTCTTAGGGTTTGTTTTCTTTCCTTTGCCAGAAAAGTATAAAAGCTGTAAATTATATTTTCAGGAAAAGAGAATGGGGTGCAGCTGGTTTTGTATATTTTCCAAATCAGATTTCAAAATGGAAACCAGCTGCTCATCTGTTGCTCTTAGCCGAAATGCCAGCATATGCTGATGGTTGCACAATCGTCATTTTAGAAATAATATACATGAGAAATATGATTATGGATTTGATCTCAATGTCAGATTCAGTTCCAAAGTATCCTCACCTGGTTGCAGCACCATCTTCAAATGCTTCAGGCCCTGTCCTAAAGACGTTGTGAGTGACTTGTTTGCAAAAAGTCCAAAATAAAACTGAGGAGGGAATTGTGGTGTCCACTGGTCATTTTCCACAAGCTTCCCACCTGAATTAATCAGTGACTTGCAGTTGAGCTGTTCGATTGCATTAGCAGACACCACCATCTGCGCAGGAGGCTCCTGTGCATTGATCTCTGGGCATAAGAACTCGTGTCACTTTGCTTTTGTCCCAGATGCCTTCTCCTTTGAGCTCTATAGGCAGGTATGATTTGATGCTGATCTTTTGCACAGGAAGGAAAACTGAGGTAGAGGTGTGCTACGTGGCTTTGTGGTTAATTCACTGAGAGCGTGGGATACATGTGTTTTAAATAAGACATGCCTTTTCAGCAGGCGTGCTGACAAGCAAATTAAGAAATCAACATTGGACTGTTAATAGAAATCAAACACAAGGCTGCAGTGAACAGCACATTCATTCTTAAGGCCTTTGATTTAGACTTGGCAAAGTTTGTTTGGCCTCAGCGCAATTTTTGTGTTCAGTAAGTATTGCAGGGTTTTGTAGAGCTAAATATTATTTCATATTTCTTCCCTGAATATTAAACACAAACTTTAATGAACCAGGAAATTTTAAAAGGTAGATTTGGTCAATATGAAAATATGCTGTAGCATTTTGTATTTCTAAAAATATATTAAATATTATAGAGACACTAGATTTTGTGCATGAAGTACAGGAAGAAATTGCCATTCCTTGACCTGAAATTATATTCAACATTACTCCTGTTACAGTGACTTTGTAACAAAAAAAAATCTTGTCATGCTGTCCTTGGAGCTAATCCCTATATGCCAGAATTCAAATGCATTCCTTCTGTAAGCATTCAGCGTTGATGGAAAACCTCTTTTTCCGCAGGTTGTACTGCAGCCATCCTTCAGCTTCTCTGAGCTTTTGTTATATTACAAAATACCTGATTAGTGGAGATTATAATTGCAGGTATTGGTATAAAAGTATGTTATTCGGAAAACTTGAGGGTACAGGACAAGGAAATGGCTGTATTTCCTAGGACTCAAGAATTTGTGCAACGTACTTTTGTTTTAGGATTAGGTGCTGAAACAGGTTTTCCTACTCTGTGTTTGGGAGCAGGAGGTCAGAGGGTTGAGAACAAGGAGCTAATATGCATTTTATACTTTCAAGCAGTTCGAAAGGTTACTGGCGCTATAGTGTTTTCTCAGTTGGGGCTTGTTGGCAGCAGGTTTAGCTTAAGGAGCAGAAACAATGTCAAATAACCAATTCACATAACATGGGGCAAAACAGATTCTTGACAGAGAACGTAGTCTGTACTCCAAGGAAAACCACTAAACTAGTTTCAGCTTCAGTAAGTACTGCCACACTATGCTATATAACAGTTTCTGAATCTCATTTTTGTCATCTTGCCACCTTTCTTTGTGGAAATCCTACTGTGATTAGGAAGAAAGGAAAAATCACCTCAGTTACTCTTGTTGGCTGGTAAATATAGCTATGTTTCTCATGGAGCTGGAGGTTTGAAGTAATGCTAGCATGCTACTCACTTGTCAGTTATAAGATACAACAGTGCTATGAAATAACTTAGGTTTTGAGTGGTGCTGATGGTACTGTCACCAAAATCATATATTAAGTGAAATACTAAGTTAATTTGTTATCAGGACCAAAATTGACCTGGCTTAGATTGCTTTTATCATTGTGAAATGTTGCACAGTTTGTAGTAGTCATAAACTTAACTATCACCTGTGCTAGGGGCACTTCATCTGGTGCTTGGATTCAGGTAGTGGATGTGGTTGAAGATGTTGTTTCAATATCACTTTACAGGAACCTGTGTTCCTCCATTTAAATAATTTTAATGTTTGATTTTTCTTATTTAGGTAATTAAGTTCAGGGTTCTGCTGCTCGAAAGTGTCACTTTGAGACTCTTAATGCAGGCATGACTGTTATATCCTCAAAAGGAGGATATAATAGGAGATGATCCTCTGCTGTGAAAAATCTAATAGTTTGGGGGTCTTTTTTATATGCTTTGCTTTTCTGTGTGCTGTGTGAGAGGACTACCGGTGCCTTACACTTTTTCTGCTTTTAAATGATAGCTGAGATTCCTGACTATAGAGGCCACTATGAGTAAGTGAACTACACCACCACTAAATGACTGCAACTTCTATCACAGCAATGCTACGAATTAAGGATGTGGAAGTCATCCAAAAAAATAAAAAGGAAATTGCCAGATTTTGTGGATTCAAGCATTCCTGATGGAGCAGCTGACGGCAGAATGACCAATTGCCCATTTTTTCCCCTAATATGGTATAGACCTTAGTTAGGTTTTGAATGTCATGGCACAATAATTTGTGGTCTGCTTGAATTTTTCCTTCCCTGGGGGTTAGAAGCTCTTAAAGACAATAACCTTGTCTGGTGTGATGTGGCTTGGATGTTCTTTGCTTAACATGACAGCACCCTACCTCACCGGTAAATGAGAAAATGAACCCTCATGTTGCCTGCAGCAGACTGTCTACTGCAGTTTGTTAGTGCAAAGTACTGTCCAACTTTGCAGTCTTAGCAGTGCCTGAGCTTTAGATCAGTGTGGAAATCAGTCTTAAAGGTTCTGAAAGGCTTGCTTGCATGTAATAAGTCTGCAACATTTCATTGACTTACTCATTCCACATTTTTTGTCTGTTTTTATTTCTTTTTTTGCTTACCTCCTATAGCTGCCTCCTGCCAGTGGTATTTCATCCTATTGACTTTTGTAAGTTCCAACTCCGCTTCCTTCTTTATTGCCCAGGTCTCTCTGGAGAGGTTTGTTCACTCCTAATTCTACCTGTGTTCTTACCCATTTTTGTTCTTACCTATAACTACTTCTAGTGCTTCTATGTCACAGCTGTTCCCTCCTTCATATCCTTCTGGATTGCTGATTTGTGATTGTGAGTCTAAGGTTTTCTAAAAGCATTGATTTTGGTATTTAATTACCTCATTTCATTATCTCCTAACTTATGTCATCTCTGTGATGCTTTTGCTGGCTGTGGTATGTCTCGCAACCTTGGTTCCATGGCTGCCTCTGTCATAGGTCCCATCCTTTCTAGTCTCTTAGGAAGGGATAAACAGATGATAAGCAACAGCTACTACTCTCCAGCTTTTTCACTGATTCCTTGATAACACTGTCCCCACTAAAAATAAGAAAAAAATGTCATAATGTAACTAAATTGTGTTCACTCTTTCTCAAACTAATTTGCCAGTCTCGGGAAGGGCACAGGATGGTTTCTTTTCTTTGGACCAGTAGCCCCTGAAGGCAGAGATTCTGTCTTCTGCCACCATCCGCCATGGTGGGGTAATAGTTCCTTCTGTCAGCCTCAAGACTGTAAATATTTAAATAGTTTTTATGACTGTTCTTATAGTTCACTGAAGCATCTCAAATTTTGCTTCTTAAGCTTTGTCCCAAATGGGATGTAAATGAAGTATTTAGTGACCTTGAGCAGTACTGAGGACTCAGCAAGTCCTCAGCAAGAAGTTAGAGTCTTATTTTAGAGTGATTAATACATTGTCTGTAAGAAATGAGACAGAGTTTCTTTCCACAAACATCTGTTTATGATTTTAACTCTGCAAAATAGCCAAGAAAAGATTGTGTGGTGAATACTGACTTAGGACTTTCGCCACGTATCTAACTGTCCCAAGGACTGTTCCTACACTACTATTAATTTTGCTGGTACCATTCCAGATCTGTCATATGTAGTTTTGAAATATTTGTAGTCAAATACAGTACTACTAAACAAAACTAAAAAGTGGAAACTTCAGTATATTGATATATAATATTACTTGAACATTGATGCTGCAATAAAATTATGGTGGAAAGCATCTGCTAATTATCAATGAGTTGTGCTGTAAATAGCTCAAATACTTTCAATGCTCTGAATGCATTAGAGAAAGTCAAGTTTGCTTCACATGCCTTTCTTCTCTTTTTGTATGTGGAGCTGCTCCTTTCCAGTGACATATCTCACCTGTTTTCCATGTAACAACCATCTGGTCTCAATGCCTGGGATACAGACCCATTTTCCACGGCTTGCTGGGTCTCTCCCAGTTAGGTCTGCTCTGGTCGAGTAATGACATACAGAATTAATGTGTTTAAAGGGATCCAGGTAAACATTAAATTTTGTGCAGCTTTACTTCTGCACTAACAAGCTTCTTTCTATTTCCTTGCTGTCCTTTAGACACAAGAAAAAAAAATACATTATTATAGTTTTTAAGAAACTTTTGGACAATGCCTTTAATAATATGCCTTGATTTTTGGTCAGCACTGAGTTGTTTAGTTAGACTAGAAGACCTTTGTAGATCCCTTCTGACTGGTACTTTTCCGTGTCTTTGTGAGCTTTGGCTTTGTTGAGAGAAGTATGTATTTTTCCCTCTGGATTTTGTAATATGGTGAGGAGTTGTTCTCAATGTTAATCTAAATATGGATTCTATAGTTCATAGTGTTACACTTTTCAGACATAAGGTATGGTCCAGGTGGTCCTGGTCAGGGTATATCCTGTGCTTCTAGAAGAAAAAGTTGTCTGTCTCTTGGCATGAAGATTAGGCTGTGCCCTATAGCAGCACTATTGGATTGATGTTTAAATTTATATCAAGCAAACACTGCAAGAATATCAGGAAAAATATGAGATTCCAGCATCTAAAACTTCTTTGATCTATTAAGAAGTTATTTAAAGTACTTTGAAACTACTAAAAAAGGCAATAGAGATTTTATTGGAATAGAGATTTAAAGCTGAGGGCTAATGAAGGTATTTTTACAAGACAGAGTGAAAGACACAGCGTCACTCTTCCTCATGGGGAGGAGGCTTCTTTGGAGCTCTGGTCATGGCATTACTGCTCATGACTTCATCAGTCTTCTTGAATTTTTGTTGGAGACTCAGGCCAAGCTTCAAAAATGTTCAGCTGCTGAGTGCTACACTTAAGACCCCATCTCTGGGCATGTTTGCTGAGTGCCTGCTAGCTTTCATGATGCTTCTAGCCTCTGTCGGTGCTTGAAGGATAGGAAACTTCATCTGGAACTTGAAAGATGAACATCCAGAGCTATTATTTAAAGGGATTGTCTGTGTGGGAATTGTTGGTCTTGATTATTTAGCTGAGTTTTGTCAAGATTTGGAGCACTAGCTGTCTACATTGAACATGAGGAAATGTAGACCTTTTAAAAGGTACATGTGTATTTATAAGTATGAATTTATAAAATAAAAAGAATTCCAGAAGTATAACATTGGCTGTAGTCCTAGTTAAAAATAATAGTACTGGAGATACTGAGTGGAATCTCGTGGTGTTAAAACTGTTTTACCAGATCACTGCTAAATGCTTTTCTTATTTAGGAGGCTTTAAACATTTCCAAGAGCTCGTTATTCCCATCTCTGGGGAAGAGACTTTGCAGACAACTCCAGTTATTGTACATCTTTCATGGCTTTCTTGAGGGAAGTGGGGGGAGGGAAGCAGTGTAAGGGATATGTGTCTCCTGACCAAAAATACAATCCCAGTGTCAATGTCTTTTGAGCATTTGGATCAGAAACTGAATAAATTCACAGAAAGAAACCTGACTACAGTAGCTAAGGGCTTAGTCTAGCTCCCTAAATCATATAGGGGAGAGGTGTAGAATAAGGGGAGGCTTTCTTCTGTGAGTTGTCAAATTGTGAGTTTACAGAACTAATCTCGGTTCACCATCTGATCCTAATTTTCAGCTGGGTTCAGTTTATCATTGCCTGTCAGAGCCCAAAGACAAATGAAAACAAAAAGAAATTGGCTGGGTTCTGTGTAAGAGGAAGTTTTCCTGAATTCAGGAGGAGTTTTCTCAGGAGGAATGTTCAACAGTGGTGCAATCCTCTACCAACAGCAGTCTCCATGGTTGGTGGTTGTTCTTTCACTGAGTGGTTAGGGTCAGATAGGAGTTTTCCCCAAATTAATGTAAAATGAGGTTCTTGCAGCTTATAATTTTCATTAATATAAATCCCATACATAATATTTTTTGTTGATTATTACAGCTCACAAAAATAAGTTATGAAAGTACAAGCTGCTTCAATAGTAGGATAGATGGACACTTTTATATTCCTAACCATTTGCTACTATATGACTTTCCTTTTTAATCTGTTAAGCGTAACATTGCAACTGTAAGCAAATAGGCAATTTCAAAGCAGAACACATATTCTCTATTGTAGTGCATTTATTTTTTAGTCAGCCTCTTTTTTTGTAGCTTCTTGAAGTAGAAGCAATGGTCTTCTCATTGCCTTTTGCATTGCTTGAACGTATGATTAAATGTGATACATGGTTCTAAAAACAGTTTTGGTTTTGGTAGAGACATTTGCTGTTTACTTTCTACTTACGTTTTTATTCTTATTTTAATGTACAAGTCCTGCCAGTATGACAAAACTCATGATGAAATTATTCTGTCCCTTTTTATATTTTTAACTACTAAAGCCTACCATCAAAGAAAAATATTAATCAAACCAAGTTTTAGCTCTGTCTTGAATTCACAAAGGTATGGAATTTGGAGACTTAGGGACCAAGGAGAAATATAGATGCCAAGCTGTAAGCTGTCTTGTGTAAGAAAAAAATGATCAGTAAGCAATTTTTCATTGAGAGAGTTTGGATGAGCTACTTTGACAGTTTACATAAAAGGAACAGCACTTGATAGCATAATTCTGAATATATTCAGTATGTTATTGATCATATGTATCCACATGGATTTTGGGGGCCATCTCAGATGCCACAGTGATGCATGTCTGAATATCTGTCTGATACTGTAGAAGGTGGAAGCATTATTTAATCTTCTAAATCACATTTCTTCATAAGACTTCTTCCCACGTAAACATTTCTTCCTAGAGTGGTAGTATGTGCATATGTGTATTTGCTTCTGTGTGACTGGAAGAAAAATTATTGTAGCATCTTCCATTTGCTTACTTACTGCATTTCTGGAAAAAAAAAGTAAGTATTTTGAGAGTTATCCAGTGTTACTGCTAAAGATGGAGAAGGGTGAGCAGGTTCACTCATTTACAGGCACCCATTAGGGTGTTGGGTCGCACAGTGCTTTTGTCGGTGTTCTGTGCTTGCTGTCATCCCAGCATGTAATGGATTGATAGCCTTTAAAATGGACATGTGTGTTAGCTGAGTGACAGGGAAAATAGCCTTCAGACAGGTAGTTGAGAAAAATAGATATAATTATAGAATAAGCATAATTTACCTTTGATTACTTTTTTAGCCTGTGTAATCTAATACCATGAATAAATTGTCAGTTCTCTTTCAGGAAACTCAGTCATAGGAAGTACACAGACAATTCAGTTGTTTTGCTTTATGCTCTGTAATGATAATTGTTAGTATGCTAGAAAAGCTGAAGCTGGACTTACTTAAAGGCACTATGGAAAGAAAAAAATCCTTTGATTTTATTTATTATGGCTTGATTACATGGTGTAGACAATTGCACAGGAGTAGAATGCCATATTTTTCCCACATCCGCATATGATTTTCTGCAAAAACTATTAAATACAATTTTCTTACTCCAAAAGTTAAGTTTCTGTCTGGCTTGAGGTGACAGGCTGATTCATCTACGCAAGCAAGATGCTTTGATTTCTTCTGTGATTTAAGATGCTGCTTTTTGGGTTGCAAGGTGGCCTTGAGCATCAGGAGAATCCAGCTCTATAGTTTTGTGAGTAACTGTAAACAAGAGTAAACTTTATTAATTTGCATTACTAAACTGTTCCAATATGACCAATCTGAGTGGGTGCTACACTGTCCTCCATATAATGCACTCAAATAATGAGTACTCAAATAGACTAAGTAATTCTGACTATGAATGTGAACATTTTAATACTGACCAGGACAACAAAGAACAGAAGTTAGATTGCTGGCTAGTGAAAACGAGTATTAAGAGTGTAAATTTCTTTCTTTGTAAATGATTTCCCCCCAGAAACATGTGGGCTGTGTCTAGTTTCAGAAATACTGTGCATCTTAAACAGTGATTGAATCTCATAAGAATTCCAGGAGCTCATCTCTGAAGAACCAATTTACCCAGTACACTAAAATGTACATATAGCTTTTTTGTCAGATTAATATTCAGAAATCCAAGGTATAAGTTACTTACAGGCAAAAAGGCAAATAATATAGATAGAAATAAAATTAAAACAAAACAAAACAAAAATTCAAAATACTCATTTTAACCGTTTGGTACCTTACACTTTCTCAGTACACTGAAGTTTGTATCTGAGCCAGCTAATTTTAAAATGCCTGTATATTCTGCAAAGTTTTTATGTTGCAGTCATATCCAAGGATTCTACTGTAGGTGTATTCTTAGTTTCTAAACAGCCTGAAATAAAAGAAGAGAAAAACTGCATCTTATTAATGTACTGCCTCTGTAATCATAGAATCATAGAATAGTTAGGGTTGGAAAGGACCTTAAGATCATCTAGTTCCAACCCCCTGCCAGGAGCAGGGACACCTCCCACTAAACCATGCCACCCAAGGCTCTGTTCAGCCTGGCCTTGAACACCACCAGCGATGGAGCATTCGCAATCTAAAATAACGTATTAAACATTAATTTCTTACTTGACTCTGTGCCAGAAATTGGGAGACCATTTGGTATGCATCTTTAGGAAGGTATAAATAGTACTGTGAAAAGGATAGATAGCACTGGGCTTAGCAGAGGATGATAAACTGTTCTGTGGAGTGTGCAGCCACTTCCTTTTCTCACCTAGTCCCCAGTTATAAGAGCTATAATTTTAAATATTACTCTCTTGTGATCACTGATATAATCCCCAGAATCTTGAAGCTTTGAGGAGACTGTGAGGAGGAGCCATCTAAAACTTCTAACCACCTGTTTCAGATGTTAAAATAGATTTAGAACACTTCTGGGACCTTCATTTAGTCTCCAATTAACCTTTTTTCCAGTCATTGTTAATAAATATTTGAATATAAGTTTACCAGCGAGATATTTTTTGGACTGAAAAGTTTGAACTTGCTTCAAAGGCAATTTTAAAGAAAGCTAAATTCATGATGGTGAAATGCAACAATACCCACTAACACAGGCTGCAGTAATGTGTCCGGTGTAGGTCAGCTGAAAGCAATGCTGGTTTTTAAATGTAAAATACAATGCTCATACACCTTCTCTGCAGGGATTTTAGAAAGTTACTGTTTCTGCAGTGAAAGCAAGGGGTGCTATTACTTCCTTGTGATGACTTCTGGGAAAAACATTGCTCTTATAAATATGCCATTTTATTGAGTATTCCACTTCTTTGGCAAAGCTTATAAACATTCCTCCATTTTTTCCCAAGGACAAATCCAATTAAGGGTGATTTTGAACTTAATATGTGGAGTCTTGACTTCATTGAAATATAAATAATGGTGGCATCCTTTTTAGTATCAGAGAGGTGTGAAAATGGTTTTTCTTAGTCTTTGAAGGTTTATTCTATGGATCTTTGAACATTGCGATGAAGTATTTTCTCAATTTTGTTTTCTTTCTTACCTTTAAACATATAATACTGAATTTCATCAGTTTTGTTTGTGATAGACTTCTGACCTAATTTTGCGTGGTCATTGGTGTAAGAATGTTGGGGTTTCTCCCCCTGTGGACTCCTTTCCTGGTCCAGAATAATCAGAGTTGTCCATCACATCTGAAATCGGAGAGCAACCAAGCAGTTGCAACCTGGTTTTGTAATGTTGATGTGATCGGTCAGAACACCACATGTACTAAAGTAGATGCAAACTGTTTTATATTTAGGTAGGAAGCGCTCCAGTTCTAGGCCAACCATTACAAGTCCAGCAGAATTTTTCTTGAAGACAACTATGTAAAGCCTGTGGAGCCTTTCTGAACTTTCATGAATTTCTGTGCTCTTTTGAAAGATAATGACTTTACTTTAGTTTACTGGTGCCAACTTCTGCAGATTAAATGTATATTCATTAACTTGTGTTGCTGTTTCACTTGCAGAGCTGATTGGAAAAGTTTTTTATTAATACAGAATGGTAATCTTATGGCAAGACTCAAAAGTGCCTGATGCGTTTATCTCTAGAGGATCTCTGATCCTCTTAGAATAATGTATGGTATGGAAGCTATAATCCAGATTCTTGCTGCCCTGCAAAGGGGGCAGAAAGAAGGAAGAATGCTGTTCGAGGAATGGAAGCTCACTAATCCCATGCACTGAAGAGTTTGGCTGATCACATACTTAAATTCATTTTTATGATGTTTTTGGTTTGAGGTATTTTCTATGTGATGTGCACTGGTAGTGTTACCTATCTTTATTGCTGTTTAATTTCTGATGAATAGCACTGAGCTGGAAAATTAAATTGGACTATCAGTGCTGCTCAAACAGAACTCACGCAGCTTCTCCCAGGGAAGGAACAGTGCACTCCATCTCACTAGGGTGTGTAAGATAAATGTGATGTTTTTCCCTGGGCATAGTTCTTCTCTATGCTTTTATTAGAAAAAGGTTTCAAATCACTTAGAGTCTTGGGCAATCTCCCTTGTGAAGTACAGTAATTTCTGGCCTTCATGATACATACTTGGGTTCCTTCCAGGTGGTCCAGATGCTGCTGCCAAACTCTTCTTCCTCTCGGGTGCTTTCTTCACACCTCCTCTTTAGATAATGTCTTTATTTGCTGCACATTGTTTTACTGCACTGAAATAGTTGTGGTTTTTTTTTCATGGTTCTACACAGCTTCATTGCTACCTCTGTTTCATCTGTACTTTAGTTACACAGCTCTGCTACCCACCATGTCATTGGTTTGGGTTTGGGGTTTTTTTCCCCCATTTTTTTATTAAGAGGATTTTTGTTTCATCTTTAATGTAGAATGCTTTTCCATTACATCAGCAGCACAATTTTTTTTTTGCTTCCTTCAGTTTTCCATTCAAAACACACCTTTTTTAAGTCCTTTCAAACATCCTGTAAATTGCTAGTGTGTCAACATAATTGAATATTTGGAGTTGTATGTTATTTAAGCATTCTTTTAACTATATTCAGTGTTGCAAGTTTATAAAGCCAGAAAACATTTTTATAAAATAGTTCAACCTTCTGCATAAAATAGGGCATTTGGTTAGAATCAGATTGATTTTGATGTTCAGAAATGGAGAGAGCATTATAGCACTGACTATACTACACCGACTATAGAGGTGAGAGTGAGCCATCTGTATTTGATAATCCCTTATCTGTACAGGCATTATGCATGTTAGCCTTTTTGGCTATGATATTTGCTGAGCAGCGGTAAATATTCATTACCTGTAGCTTTCTTTGAAATACATCTTTCCAGTTCTTCACTTTTGGTCTTTGCTTTGTATATTTGCATTTGGCTGCATTGAAATAAATACATATTGCCCAGCTTACAAGATAGCGCACTATCTCATAATTTGTGACAATCAATCTTTGTGTCATATGTAAACTTTATTAGCAATTATTTTTATTTTTCCCCATGTTTTTGTTATTGTAAATGTTTAGTAATGTTGTGGCTTGGATTAATTCCTATAGAGCTCACCAGAGGGATAAACGCTGCTTTCTCTTTCTTTTTCTTCCTCCCTATCTCCTTTATATTCACTTGCCCCTGGACCTGTCTTCCCATAATATTTATATTGTATGTAATGAGGAACAGAGATTTAGTTGTATAGTTTAATTGTCTGACTGATCTTAAGAATGCAAATAATGTGGAATGGAAAGAGATCAAATTCTTAAGATGTATTGCAGAAAAACATCCCATATAGATGGTGTTCTTGGAAAAGAGTCAAAAGAGAAATTGGAATTTGAATGTCCATTGGGCCTGTATCTGACACAAGATTTAGACTACAGAAGAGTTGTGGCACACTGAGTACTGCTGTCCCTAAAGACAGTGAGATTTACTTCAGGCAATGTAAATGCCAAGGTTATTTCTTCATACGTAAAAGATTTCTGACCAGGATGGTGGCCGAATCTTCATCATCACAGCATGACTATGAAAGAGTTTGAAAACTGTAGAAGCTAATTTCAGGCTTTGTCTGGGAAGACCTCTTATAATGCACTGCTGAGCATAAAGCACACAAACTATCTGGATATCAACATAGCAGATGGTCCATGCTTCTTACTTTCTCTTTTGAGTCAGAGTGGAACTGAAGAGTTCCCTTTAATAGGTCATATTCCCTCCTTCTCTAAGAAGACCCCTAGAGGTTTCACTGCGCTCAAGGACATACAATTTACTGATTTTTCTTAGGAAGCCTTGAGTCCTAGGTTTCTGGGCTCTAGTATTTGATATGGATGACCTGCATACTGGGGAAGCTGGTAAGCACAGACGTGGAGATTTTGCTGGTTTCCTGAAATTTGGCCCTTCAGCATCTCCTCTAAGTGTGATGACTAGAACCTGAGGTTCCTCTTTGTTGTAAAGCTCTGAGAGTTTAGTCTGTTAAACAGGCATCCTATAGACTGGCTTTGGAAGGAAAGTGCATCACAGAGACCAGACTGCCATATTTCTATCCAACATACAGAAGTCCATACAATCCCAGCTAGCATCTGAAGATACTGATTTTCTCTCCTGCATACTATTGCAAGAGCATTTGTTCCACAGTGCCTAAGACTTATGAAATACACCCCAGGCATAAGATGCAATTCTGCTCCAGGGTGCTTAAGATAAGATGTGACACTTCCTTTCAACCCTTGTCTATCTACTCCCACTCAAATGTCACTTAGATCTCAACCCATGCATTTTCTCATCTAGGAAAATTATTTCATATGCCTGAGCCTCTTTTCATGAGTCGGCAGTACTGGGTTTGACTGAAGGGATTCCAAATTAATTTTGAGCATTTTCTACTTCCCCAGTTTTGGAATGACTGCGTGCCAAAAACAGTTTCTAGCATAAACTATTGTTGCTAGAATATATTGGCTACCAGTGGCTGGGAGAGACATATTACAGCATTCAGTGGTTGCTGAAGCACTGAAGTACCAGCTCTCTTTCCTGGATGTTTGAGATAAATTTCTGTTATATGCTTCACTTCCCTCAAAAAAAATGCTTAAGGAAAATAATGATTGAAGGAATATACTGTGCTATCCAGTTAGGACCATGAAATAATTTTCGTGTAAGTAGATGGTGAATGTTAGCACTATGAGCTATTTCAGAAAAAAAAAGAAATGCTGATTTGTCCAAGGTAGACTGCAATTTTCATGTTATTAACTGTAGAAACTTAAAATCAGTAGTTATAAAACCTACAAAAATATTCTCTTGCAACCTACTTTACCTCAGTCTTGGAGAAATATGAGGAGGGACTTAAAGAACCAGTTTCTTTACCGTCAAGCACCATGAGAGTGTGTAGTCCCCAAAGGCTTCTCAGATATCCTTACTGAAGTCCCAGGATCTTGTCTGATCCTGGCAGTTTTCCATTGAAGTTGATCCTGGAATAAATGTAATAAAGGTGAAGCTTCTCTACATAGTGGAATAATAGCTTCATTGTGAAGTACAGGGGTTTCCAGTTTGAGATTTCATACATAATTGAAATTATAGGGGAAAAGCAGTATAGCATGCCACGTTCACTGTAGAACCACTGTGGAAGAAGAAAGTCTGTTCTGCAGATCCAACCCTGTGACATGTCAAGTACCTCCAACTTTAGGTATCTGTGAGATCTGAAAGCATGCAACCCCTCACTGTTAGTGTGGCTTAGAGAGGCACCAAAGGTGTAATCCAGAAAGGGGAAGTTTTAAGAATGGTTCACAAATGTAATTGTTCTGTCTTATATGTATACAGAAGAAACTCTGTTTCCCCTCCCATTTCAATTGGTGATGTTGGGTAAAGACTGTCATCAAGTCTAGACATAATGGAGTTACAGATTTTGTGTGCAATAAAGGGCTTCCTACATAATTACAGTATGCATCACCTAAATCTAGTTCTAAAGACATTAAAAGTGGAAAAGAGTTTGGCATTTGAAAAGCTAGCCAAACACTATCCTGTCCTCATTTTCATTAACTCTTATTACATATGTATAAATTGTCAGCCTGCAAAATTTATCTTGCCTAATTGAATAAGAAATAGGTCTTTGTACTATGTCAAACAATTAATCACTACAATAATCCTATGATTAGTTAGATTTTTATCATCTGTATTCACTTGGAGTGCTGAATCCAGTTTTGGCTTTCCCAGTGCAGGAAAGACATACTGCAGAGTAACTAGTCAAGGGCCACTAAGATGATGGACTAAAGCACCTCTCCTGTGGGGAGAGACTAAGAGCTGAGGCTGTTTAGCCTGGAGAACAGCAGCTCAGAGGGATCTAATTAGTATGTAGAAATATTGGAAGGGTTTGCTTGAAGAAGAAGTAGACAGGCTGTTTATAAGTGGTGCCCAGTGGCAGAACAAGAGACACATAACCATTGTGCTTAAATGTAAGAAAAGTTTAAGCTTAAGAAAAGACTTCTTACTGTGAGGGTGACTGAGCATTGGCACAGGTTGCCTAGGGAGGTTGTGGAGTCTCCATCCCTGAAACATCCAAAAGCCATCTGGATGTGATCCTGTACAGCCTGTTTTAGCTGACCCTGCTTGAGCAGGAGGTAAAGGAGACTCCTGAGGTGCCTGCCAGCCTCAGCCATTCTGTGATTCTGTGAAACTCCATTCTAATGTTCAATTCCAATAGCATGCTGTCTAAATAGCACTTTGAAAATAGTAAGCACCTTCTTCCTGAAATTCTACCTTCTCCATTACTTTGGTCTAGCCTCCTGTCATGAGTTCAGCAGTAGCAGTCATTTTTCTCCTTCTCGGTAGCTGTGCAGCACTGTGTTTTTGACTTTCGGCCTGGGAACACCATTGATAACACCAATGTTTTTAGTTATGGCTTAATGATGTTTGGTCTGGCCAAGGACTTTTGGAGCCTCATGCTCTGCC
>JANRGW010023737.1:0-10699 GCA_024733675.1 Psilopsiagon aymara
TGCCCCATCCCTGGCAGTGCTCAAGGCCAGGCTGGACACAGGGGCTTGGAGCACCCTGCTCTATGGAAGGTGTCCCTACCAGTGGCAGGGGTTGGAACTGGATGAGCTTTAAGGTCCCTTCCAACCCAAACCAGTCTGTGAGTCTATGATTCTCATCTGCGTGAAAATTTCTTGGTGGAGCAGAAAGCAGAACAACCTCTCACAATTAACTGCTTCTAACTGCTGGCTCAGACACGTGTTGAAAAGCAAGAAAAATGGTGCTTAAAAGCATAGGAGGTAATCCACCCAGTCCAGAAGGAAACAAAAAAAACAGTAATTACACATTAGAACCTTAAACGTCATTTAGCCAAGGTGATGAACAGGGTTTCAAGTGCCATTAATACAAAGCAGCAATTCTCTCTTCCCACATAAACCTCCAGGATTTCAGTCAAAAAGGAACCATATTCATTAAATTCTTGTCTGAACATTTTAACTTTAAAAAGCACAAGATTTCTCACTGTGCTCCAGCTACTGATGTGATTTTCAGCAATACTTGGGATGTCAAAATCATACTTACTTTGAGGTTAATTCTCCTGCTAAATTCATGCAAACCTACTCAAGACATTCAAGCTATCAACATGAGAGGAACTAATTTTTGATTCTGGTTGAAGACAGCCCTCATATGAAGCATACAATTCCTTGCAGTCAGTGGAAGATGCTATTGCAACCTAACCAGCTTTTCAACCACTTCCAGTGAGTTAGTGAATGAAGGCCGGTTGGAAATGAGGCTACAGAATCAGGAATTAAATGTGAAGGATTAATTATGACTAATAATCAGGATTTCTGATTAAACCAGGATCTGGATTCATGACATGCAGAGTAAGGCATGACAATTCATGCTGTCAACTTCTTGCCAATGCTCCATTTGCATAAAGAGAACTGTTAACTATGGTAACAACAGACAGTTTGCTGCATGAATGGTCAAGTGGTTCAAATGGTTTGAGTTGGAAGAGACCTTAAAGCCCAGCGAGTTTCAGTCCCCTGCCACGAGCAGGGACGCCTTCCACTAGAGCAGGGTGCTCCAAGCCCCGTCCAACCTGGCCCTGAACACTGCCAGGGATGGGGCAGCCACAGCTTCTCTGGACAACTCATTCCCGTGCTTCACCAATTATTCCTTCTCGCCAGTCTGATATGCTACACAGAGTACCACAGTTATGTTAGCTCAAGTCAGTGAATTATCTCACTGATTATGGAGGGTGGTGAGGCCCTGGCATAGGTTGCCCAAAGAAGTGGTGAGCGCCCCATCCTTGGCAGTGTTCAAGGCCAGGTTGGACAGAGCCTTGGGTGACATGGTTTTGTGTGAGGTGTCCCTCCCTGCCCATGGCAGGGAGGCTGGAACGTGATGATCTTAAGGACCTTTCCAACATAAACCATTCTGTGTTTCTATGATTAACATAATATTCAAGCTATTAATAAGGAAACTAAACTCACTGTCTGCGAGTCTTGGGAAGAAACCCCACCATCTCCATGGCTAGCTGTAAGCGCTCAAAGTCATGCTTCAAGTCCTCCCCTTCCACAGAAAAGCAGTCCTGTTGGGTACAAACAGCAAGAGTAAGCATTGAGAGTCATTAAGATGAGAACAGGTCCAGATGGCCAAGTCAACACTTCATAAATATCATTTAGTGATCTCCATGTGTTTTATCAGCAACTAGAACATTTCCAAGCTGGCACTGGGAGATGAGATATCCAGAAGGTCCCACTGACATTATGGGGAGTAACTGTGGCTCATTACTCCCGACACCCATCCCAGGGCGACTCATAGATACGGCAAGAAACACGCATGCAACATCACAAAGGACCAAGATTACCTGCAGCGGGAAGGCAGATTTTTCTGTCCTCACTAGTAGAAAGAGAATGCACAAGTTGGGTTTTTGAAAATATTCTTTTCTAAAGTTTGATTTTTAATCTTATTTTATTTTTTAATTTAAATGAAGCTGTTGAGGAGAATCTGCTTCGACGTGGACTCTAGGGAAAAGCTGACCAGAGTGCAAATTTCAATACAGTATTATTCATCAGACACAGAAATGGTTTTCTCTGTCCTGCATTTTCATCAGCACAGTGAGATAGTTTTTCAAAGGACACTACATTTCCTCCATAAATTACAGACTGATCTGGGTTGGAAAGGACCTTAAAGACCACCCAGTTCCAACCCCTGCTGTGGCTTGGTTTGAACAGCCTGACCTCAGAGAGGACTATGTTGATATAAGTTGTCCAAAATTCAGTTTTAATAGCGACTTCACATAATTTCATATAAGATATCAGTGAATTAAGTCCTGCAAAGGAAAGTTTTAGATACACTTTTCACAAACTTCATTCTAAGTACCACGAAGTTTTCTAAGGATGTGAGCGCTGAGAGAACTGGAAACCCACATTTTCTATTTCCATGTCTATATATGTTTGTGTGTGTGAAGAGTTGGGGGTTTCAGATAATCCCAACCTGATGGCAGTCACTGATACGTTCATGAAAATCCAGTGACATTCTGGACCCAATAAATATTGTCCTGCATCAACATTTAGGGAACACAAATGCTCCTTAAATGAATACATAAACTCTTAATGCCAAGTTCCTTTTGCTTTGGCTCACCATGGGGTGATTCTGATTATTCCCTCGCACTTCATAGCTCATCTTTAACACTTTCTCCCATCGCTGCCTATAAACATTCCCAGTCTCTGAATCAAAATGAGTTTATGGTGCATCATATGATACAGTGCTATTTTAAACCTCCAAATATTGTACTAACACTTAGAGACTTTCTACAGCTTAATCCAGGCAGGTTAATTAAAAGTTTTTAATATATAAAAGATTTTAAATATATCAAAGATTTTAATATATAAAAGATTTTAAATATATCAAAGTTTTTAATATATAAAAGATTTTAAATATATCAAAGTTTTTAATATAGCTGCAGTTGCAGTAACGATTGATTGAGCTGCTGTATCCACATGTTTTCTTCTAGTCATTTCCCTGTAAATCAAATTCACCCCCTGAGCAAGTGTGCATAAACTTTAGCCCAAAACTTTTGCCCAGATAATTCTGAAAGTCAGCACTAACCAGGGTTATGTGAATACTACAGTGAGCACCATTAAACAGGCACCAAGAAGCCAAAGGGTGACAACTGTTGCCTGACAAGACACTTGTACTCACAGTACATAGAATAAATCATAAATACAGAATATATAAAGTTCTTTAATAGTAGCAGCTTTGTGCCTTCCACATCGAAAGCCTCACAACTCTATCAGTGATAGAGTTCTTCATTCCACTCCGTAGCATCATTGCAGCAGTAGCTGATTAAAGGGAGAATTTCTTATTTAAGATACAGGCGAGTCCTCACAACTGCCTGTCCCCTCAGCTGAAAGCCAGAGAAAGTCAACTGGCCAAGAAAACATTTTTTTATCAATAACAACTTAATACTGCACAGACAAAGTGAACTTAGAGATGCTGAACAGTAAAAAAGCATGCGCAGCATCAATGAACATAAGGTCTTAAATGTAACAAGAAAATAACATGCCTGTGTGACACTGTCACCTTTTATTACTAAATGATTAAAAATTACCTTTTTAGGAGATGTATAAAGTGTTTGTCTGTACTTGTTAACCAAAGGAAAGCAGCAAAGACATCTACACTGTGTATCAGTAAGATCAGCAGGCATGAGCAATGTAGTTATTTACACCAGAAAGTATCAGAGCGCGAAGTTGTCCCTCCTAACCTCAACCTTGGCCAACCAGCCAAACTTAAGTCACAAGTCAACAGCAAAACCCCACAGGCAACTCAGAAGTAGCACAATCTATGCTAAAAGCAACTTAATTAATACATAACAATTATCAAATTCATTAATCTGCATGGAAAGGCCTTTTGCAACTTATCTGCTAAAAAGTGGATGCTTTCTGCAGTGTTTCAGCCATGTACTGGTTCCTAATGGATGATGATTATAAAAAAAAGGAATTTCGTTGACAGTAGGGCAGACATGACAAATCCATGCCCACAGACAAAACTTGTCATTCCTCTTCTGCTGGGGCAATTACTTTCGCAGAAGAAGCAAGTCCCCTGCTTACTACCATCACATTGGAGCAATCCATGGATTTATAGGGGCAGTTCAAAGAGGATATTATAAATAGGTTCTTTATAAAGCAGATTTTTGCAGGAGGTTGAGTCCATGGTTATGGGGAATGCTTAATAGCAAATCAACTGAAGCCAAGATGTGATTTACCATGAATATTATCAAAAATGATCCCGAGAAGAATAAAATACAAGCAAATTGCAGTAGCATGCTGTTTTGCTGCACAAAATGAGGACCTACAACATGGTAACCCCTGAGTTAGCAGGTCATGATTGACCCCTGCAGCAGAAAGTATCAAATTTGGGATTTGTTTTATTTTGGAATTCTTCCAATGAATTGTCCTAACCCATTCCTTAAGAGATTCAGGTCTTTGGAACTCCATAAAGAGTATTGAGATACATGGCAAAACATCCACTCTTCACTGCCCACTCTTGTAGGACCTCTCAGGATACTGATGTATTAATGATGCCAACATTTTTAAACCCTGAGGGGTTAGAGCCCTTTTCACTCCTCCCCTCCTAAGGATTTTGCAGTGAAGTCATGCTGTTAAGATGCTTATTTAGCCCAAGTGAAACCCAGCTCCCTTTACACATTACCTCTTACTCTTCCAGATGCATCAGCTAGAGTTCAGAACCGTTAAGCACATGGCAAAATTAGCAGTAGTATCATGCAGCTGATGTGAAACATGCTTCCCCGTGCCAGACAAAACCAACAGAGGCCATCACGGGACACACAGACACCCAGAGCACGTCACCAACTGAAGCCACTGTCTCCAACTTGATCAAAAGGAGGAACGGGGAGAAGCTTCACCATTCCCTTTTTTGGGTTGATCCATTTGGAAAGGACGATCACATCTCCAGAGCTATTTTGAGGAGGGCTTGGTTTTGCATTCTGAATAATACCAGGATTTGACTTTCTCTCAGATGGCTGAGGGAGATGTTTTGGGGTTTGCCTTTTTTTTCCCCCCTGGAAGCTGGAGAGCAGATACACTGCTACAACCACCATCAACTGATGTGTTTCAAGAAATTGAATTGCTATTTTATCAGAAAAGAATTCCAATTTTCACATTGCTGCCATATCACAATTTCTATAAATCATCACGTATTATATCAGGAAGGAAGGAAAAACCCCCATAGTTTGCTAAAACTAGATTACTATATCCAACTGTTGAAGCTTTCCAGATGGAAGGAACCAAAAAAGGGCAAGGGAAACATATCTGTATTGTTATGAGCTGGTACACAAGCAACACCACTGCAGGGCAGAGAAAGGGAGGAGGTAGTTAACAGGTTAAATGTAATCTGACTTTGTTTTCTGCTCAGATCTTGGTGCACCTAACAAATTCAAGTGAGGAGCAGCAGCCCTGCACCAGCAACATGGAAGACACGAATACTTGTACTGACCGGCTCAGAGTCATAGCAATAATCATCCCAGCTCTGTCTGAGGGGTTTCTTTGTCATCTGAAAGCAAGGCAGACTGGGTTAAGTAGTGTTCAGACCAAACAGAACTCCCACTAACCTCCTCTTTAACCAGGGCAGCAACATCAACCTTCCAAGTAAAATAATTGTTGTTATTCTGAATAGTCACTCCTTACTTTTGTTTTGGTTTTAAGCTAAGATTACAATGCCTCTGTATTCATGGTGCTCTGATTCCTGCTTCCTGTGTTTTCAAGACACATGCTTTATGGATTTTAGGATCTTTTCTCCATGGTTGGAGAACCCTTTAGTTTACCCAGAGCTGAGGAGCTATTGATGTAAAAATCCCACTGAAGACCAGAATTCTTTGGTTTCTACTCTCAACCTCTGCTCTAGACACATGTAAGTGCTGCAAAAGTGCAACCCTCCAACCAATTAGAAAGCAACACTTGAAAGCTTTGTAGGAATCGGTATCTTTATTTCCTATCAGACAGAGAGGGAGTTGAGAGAAGTCCAAGCACATGTCAGTGACCAGTCCTAGGAGTGAGAGATACATCAGAGCTCCTGATGAGCTTAAACTAAGGGTCTAACCCTGCAAATCCCTGATTTCAATATGGTTAAATGTGAATAGCCAGCACAGAGAGCAGTCAGTAAGTTACAGGGTAGGCAACAGCAGATTTACCTGCCATTCGCATGAGATACGGAGATGTCCAGACTCAAGAGGACTGAAGTTGTGTTTTTTTCCAAACCTGATCCCTGCATTTACAGATCAACAAAAAACCCATTCCATTTTGGTGAAATACCTGAATAGATTATTTCTCACCTGCAGTGTGAAACACATGTTTGTTTTGTGTAACATGGCATGAGCTGAGGAGCCAGGCAGAAGAAAAACAGGGTTTGACCCAAGGACCAAGTCAGCGTTTGGCTTGTGGGCCTGGGTCAATATTTTATAGCTTTTCCATTTTACTATTTAATTTGTAGTTACAGGTTCATTTCTGAGCTCATTCTTGGCCTTTTTAAAGAAAAAGGGATTTCTCAAGCACATATTTGAGAAGCTACTGCAAATGCTCAAGGGTTATTTTACAATTTTTCCCCCTTTATGCTTCCGAATTTTCTTTTCCCATTCCTCCACTACCTCTTTTTCCTTCTTTTAATTTGTCTTCCTTTCTCCCCTTTGCCTGCAGGGCACAGGAAAGCTGTCACTGCAGTTTAAATATGAAACAATGCCCTGAACACATCTAAAGGTGACATTTCCCACAGTTGTCAGTGTTAAATGGCCTCTTCAACACTAATTATTAAAAATATTAAAATCGTTGTAATAAAATCCCTAAAAATTCAGGCTGTCACTAATGTCCAAACACTATTCAGGCAAGTTCAGAGTCTGCTTCCGTGATGCAAAGGATATAGCTCTGCATCCTTCTCCGGCCTACTCGCCCACAGCATCCTAATTTAGATTAAAATACATGTTTCAACCTAAATGATCTCACTTTTACTCATCCTACGCTCTACATGGATTTATAATTTGACTTGAAATATGAACAACCTTAAAGTGGTATTAAAACCCCAGAAGGACTCTAATTAAAAGCAATGTTTTCAACTAACAGAAAACTACTGGATTGCCCAACAAAACCTGTGAATCCAAAACATTGGATCCAAACGATCTTGGCTCCTTCCCACTGCAGAACAGCAGCACAGATGGTCAAGCAGATCCCACCACGTTCTCCAGCTAACGCTTGAGGCACAATGAGGGCAAGCAAAAAGCCTTCAGCTCTGAATGTGTTACTCATCTGTGCAAATTTCCTGATGCTCTTAAGAGTGGGTGGGAATTGCTAATATCACAATACATTTTGGCTTTGATAACCAGCTTTAAAAGATCTTTATACAGCCCCCGGTAATCGAGGCATATTCCAGCGTTACTTTCTACTTCTGGGAAGATTAATGGCTACTTGGGTTGAGTTGCACATACAAGTTTCTCCCCAGTTTATGGGTTAAATCATGTTCCAGCTCCAAGAAAATAGCAATTAATTAAAAATCCAGTTATAATGCAACTACTCTTCCACATATTCCTACTCCTTTTTTACCTTCTTTGAGCAAAAAGCAGTAAAATCCTTATTCACCAGCATCAGTGGACAAGCACATCTTAAACACCCACAGTAAATCACATTTTCCAAACTCTGAGCTTATTGTGCCACTGGCAACTCCTCACTCATTTTTTTCCCACATTTCCAGTGGTTGCCGTGGTTTTCTTGAGATTAAGCTTCTATTGTTGTATTAAAAGGATCATGCTCACTGCCAGCCATGGAGCTACAGGATTAGGACTACCTCATGCAAGGTGTTAGACCCTGAAGAGCTACTAGAATCATCACACCTCTTCCCCTTTCTCCTACTCAGCAGACAGGTGTTAATGCCTAGATGATATTCACACACGTAACAGGTAAATCATTAGTATTTCTGCCTTTGACAATTAAACCCACACTGTATTTCATGCTTCCCAGCTGGGGGACAGAAAAGGAAAATACCTATGTTGATCATTTTATGTCATATAATCAGGTGTTAGATTGCCAATGCAGAATTATTTCCAATGAGAAAGGCCGCCTGTCAAGCATCAAGACAACCCATTTGTTAGTTGTCTGCTACTCCACACATTTTCTTTATTAGCATTAAATATGAACAGTAGAAAAGGCAAGACAATATATTGGATTCCTGTACAGTATTCCCACCTGGTTGAGGTAATGATATTCCTCAGGCTGCTTCAGATGGAATGCAGATCTCTCTTCCTCGCTTGCTCCTGCCAGGAGGTAATAAAATACATGGTAGTTCCTGGTGACAAATAAAAGAAAGAAAGATGTTAGACTTCAAACCAAAGAGCAGCATTCAGCAGAGTGAACCTTGGAACCTGATTTTCCAGCTTCCGAACTCAGACCCGAACATTGCAAATAGAGTCACTTTAACATCACTTTGCAGTGATGTAAAAGATGAAATGAAGTAATGGGAGAATGAGAACCCTCTTTTCTATGCAAGGACATCCAATGTGCTTAAAGAATTCCTAACTGACATCATCACTTTTTCCTTCAGAAACATGTGCAGTGCCTACACACTGATTAGAACCAAACTAACGCATTTCCTTGCAATGCAGAAATGTTGATGATTATTTTCAATACCTTATTATCATCTAAAAAGCAGTGATTTTGCAGTTGCAGCTCTGTAAGACAGTGGAAAAAGCCTCAATTTTTATGACTACTCAAATATTCAAAACACTTGAATATTACTAACACTACACCCACCCCAGTGACACTCGTGTTTCACTTCGAGACAACTTGAACACAGCTTAACACCAAAAGCATAGCAGCAATTCTAAACTTAAATCTTTGCTTTTGTGCTGGATCTTGGAGGAACCAAGTTTAATCATCTTGCAGCACCCAAGAGTACATTTGTCGAGGCTGAATGGGCTATTTAACATTGGGATAGGCTCATGAGCATTCAAGAAAACTTCTCATACATCTGTCTTAAAAGGGAAACAAAGAAGCGCCAAAGGTTCAAAGACAACCAGAAGCAGCAAATTTATCGAAAATGAGAGTAATAAGTGCTGAGAGAGATGCACGTAACAACTCAGATGTTGCAATTAGGAAAGAATAATGTGCTTAAATTTGGGTCTATATAGTTTTCGCTTTCTCTGGAGGCCCTTCTGATGGCTTCAATGTGTCAAGAACCGTAAAACAGAACTAAAATACCATCTCCCCCCCAAAATTCTATATTAAATAGCTTACGAATTGCACAAGGAAGTAAATGGTATGTAGTATTCCATATGACATGACGCATGAAGAGAATGGAAAATATAAGCCAAGGACCATCAATAAAATAATGGAGTTTGTTTTCCCTGGTTAGCACATTCCTCCCAAACCAGCAAAACACAAAATGTACCATTTCTCTTTGAAGTACAGGGTTAGGACCATGAAATTCCTGACCCCCTCGGGCCAGCTTCCCTTAAAACAAGGGTTTAAGCTCTCAGTGCCACGCTATTGGCACACAGAGAACTCAAACCCAACCCTGTAAGCAAAATCCAGGCACCTACCGTTCATTGTGCTCCTGATAGACTAGTCTTGATTTCTCCAGGAGGTACTTCTCCACATAAGCCCTGGAAGGCCAAAATAAAAGCATTATTCATTGACCCAGTATTGCACTGAAATGAACACAGCTTTACCGGGACTTTTCAGGCTTGGTACGCACAGAAATCTGAAGTTTTAGCCTTGTTTCACTTAGTTACATAAATTTCTTCCTAGGCAGAACAAGCCCAATATTATGTTTGGCTTTTGAGGTTTTTTTGGTTTGATACAAAGCCAATGCTAACTTGGATATGAAAAACATGATCTCAGATGCATTCGCCTATGAGCAGGGAGCACAGGGGGAAATGCTGACAGCAACCAAGACTCTCGGGTACCTATTTAATCCAGAGGCAGCAAAACAGAACTGCTTGCAGAACTGCTTGCATCTGCACACAGGAAACAGACCTGGGCTCAGAGGTTTGCAGGATTACAATTAGCTGCAGAATCGCCCCCCCCCAAGTCACCATTCCCTCTTCCAGAAGAGGCACTTCCCAACAAAAACCCTGACTATAAACTTGTGGCTACAGTTAAAAACAAACAATTGCAAAAGCCCCTGATTGGAGTTTACATTTTCTCCTAAGAGGCTGCACAGCAAACATGCTTCATTTATATATTAAATACTTATTTTCAAGCTTGTAGAGCTAAAACAAGCTTCAACAGGTTTTTCCTTCCAAACAATACTAACCAGTAATGATAGGGATTTAGAACCCAGGGTTTTGATGATGTAGCTGTGCTTTTCCAGCTCCAAATGCCCAGTGACGTGGCCATAACATTAGCAGCCACGTATGAATCAAGAAACCCACTGAACATCGGGTATGGCAGGACAGGGAAGTGTCTCTACGCTGTGTCTCCACCAATCTCCAGACTTGTTTATTACTTATATCCCAGTAATTGTCTCTCTTTCTGCTGAAGAGTAAAAGAAAATAAACTCTGTGCCGCTGCAGATAAGTGACAACTTTTACAGCAGCTCATAGGAGAGGCTACTAGGAGAGGTAGGAGAGTTGGATCAGAGGGTGGGAGCAGCTCTGCTCTGGAGCCAGGCTGAGAGAGCGGGGCTGGGGCAGAGGAGAAGAGAAGGCTCCTGAAG
>JANRGW010023742.1:1644-13753 GCA_024733675.1 Psilopsiagon aymara
ACCGCATCCTCCCCTCTCATGACTCTGTCTGGGTGCCTGCACTGACCACCGCCGGGGCAGACACAGCAGAGCTCCCAGACAGAGTCCGGGTCATATGGCGAGTGCTCGCCTGCCCGCAGAAACCGCCTCGAGCCCGCCCCGTTCGCCGCTCCCTGGGGCAGTTTTTGCCCGGTCAGGTCTGGTGCCGCCTCTCCTGGCACCGCCCCCTGTGAGTCAGCTCCTCGCGTCCGCTGAGCTGCCGGCCCCTGGGCAAGCGATGTCGAGGAGCTGAGGCTCCCTCGGTGCCTGTGGCTGATCCGAGTTGAAGCTCCGGATGCCGAGCTTGCCCCCGATCGGGCGGTGCAGGCTTCCCCTCTCCCCGATCAGGCGCTCATTCTGGGCCTTATTTCCTAATCTTAGTTTTGTTCTATTTTTCTGATCATTAATAACTTGAGGAAGGAAGGAGTTGAAGTGATGAGAGAACTGTAAAACTGGCTGTTGTTGTAACATGAGAAGCAGGAACCTGCTGAAAATCTGGGGCCGCAACAAAATACATGTTACCTCATCAAACATGTTAAATATGTACATGTTTGGTCAGTGCCCCGCGAAATACTGTTTAGGAGACTGTCCCCAAGGAATCTTGAAAAGAGATCTTGGTTTATTTGTAGGTAGTCCTGAAGCACTATGAAAGAAAACCAAAACACCTAAATTCTTTTTTTTTTTTTTTTTTTTTTTTTTTTTTTTTTGCAGATAGGAAAACATGTGGATATGTATCTAAAATAATGTTTTTGTACAGTTTGGAGCAAAAGAGCAAATAATGCACTGACATACACTGCCATCTCAGAAATGCATGAGTGAAAAAGCATGGTTCTGTGATGCCCTCTTTACTTTACAATGTCATGAAAAAGAGCCTGGACTCACTCAATGAGTGAATGTGTTTATAATTCAAACCAGGAGCTGCCTACAGATTTGGAGAGCTGTTTTTATTTCTGCAATTGCAAAGCAAGGCTCCACCTGCTGTATGTGCGCAAGTAAATAACACTTTACTATAAAAGCAGATGTTTACCTCAAAGTTATAAACTAAGATTTCCTTTTTTTTTTCTTTTTTTTTTTTTTGTGGTACTTTGTAAAATATATAAGATAATTAATGGTCTAACACGAGTTCATAAAAACATGAATTCAAAGTGCTTGGAATTGCAATGGGAGCAAACCTACCACATGCCGGTTGCAGTTTTCTGTAAATAGGTTAAAATGCTGCCTTTGCTTAAAAACTCTGCTCTGAACTAGAATGAGTTTCTAAGTTCTGAGTAAATCAGGGCTCCCATTTAAAACAAAAATATGTTGTGCAATTCTGTGACATAAAAATCAAATGTAACACTTTGGAAAAATTATAAGGCAAAGATGTGCTATGTCAAAATGAAGAGTTTAATTTGGGCAGAAACAGCACTTTAAAAAATATAGCCGTGCTTTTTGTTGCCCTAATTGGATGGGTTTATAATGACAGATTAAAACCACTGTGAAAGTAACACGTAAATGTTTTATAGCCTGCTTAGTATTTCAGCAGAAGGTTTTCTTTGTGCCAGCCAATGAATCATAGACTGCTGCATGTAGAAAGCAGCAATAACTTCTTTTAAGATGCATTGACGTTCTCATTGTTATTTCTTTTAAATTAATATGGGGTACTAGGAGACATTTCAGGTGTTACTGAACATTACTCCTTGGGCTAATTGTTCACTTTCTTTTTATGAGTTAACAAGGGCTTGCTAGAAAGAAACACTGTGAGAAAAGAACAGTGACTTGAATGTACAACAATGCATTTGTGTAAAGACAGGTCTTAATAATTAGAAATATGTGGGAAAAGTCCATAATTTGTATTGGTGTGTGACCATTTAAAAATAGTTAATGTGAAAATTGGCCTGACCTGGAATGAAGTATTCTTTGCTTAGATAATTTTTTAAAAATTAATGTGATTAAATGTAGTCTCAAAGCAAGAAAACAGAAATTTTGCATTTTAAATAAAAGGTGAATATTGAATTTCCTTCTCTCTTACCCCTCTCTCCCCTTAAAAACTCTGCTAAATTCAAGCTGCTTTCACAGAGTGCTAGACATTATTTTATCAGGAAATTAATTATTCATCTTAAAGATTATCGTCCAGCTAATAATACGAATGACCAGAACAGACCATTTGCGTTCAAGCTTCTCACTGTAGGAGACACATTTCTGTTTGTGCTTCTAACTATAGAGTAAGGAACTTCGGAACTTGGATATTCTGAAATTTTACTCCTACCTACCCTATCCCTTGAGTTCAGAGGAATGAGGAAATATTTCCTTTTGTGACAGATTATATGGATTAGAAACAAAATTTTGTTGTAGTTCCAGACTTTTTGAAAGCTTCCTGGAATTCAGACTGTTTTGGATTGTCTCACACAAGTTCCTGTCTAGCTATGTACCTCTAGAGTATTAGCAAACTTTTGGTTTTCCCCATTTCCCTCAGGATAAGCAACAGTGCACAAATTTCAGACTCCTGCACTGTATCATTGCAATGTAAAATATTGTTCTGTTGTCTGGTTAGCAAGTGGAAGATTGAGGGGTTCTCTGGATTTTGTTTGCTACCAATGTGCCACTCGGAATGTAAGGATGGGGCAGACACACATCACTCAAACCTGTATCTTCCAACACACGTTTCTTTCAACCTTTTTAAAGGATTTTATTCTAGCCATATAGGAGGAAAATCCAGCACTGGTCCTGGCAGGCATCACCAGTTTCAAGCCTGCTTTCCACCAGTCTAGTAGGAGGAAGTGGCTGGAAGACATCCAGAAATCCAGTAAATTTTTTTTCCTTGAAAGGCTTGTAATATCCAGCTGCTTTTGAGTCTGAAGTTAATGGCATATTTGTATTTGGGGGTGGGGGTGGAATTCAATAAAGTTTATGAACTAAAATGAGATCCACTGCAACCAATTCTGTCACTTCTAAGGACACCTTATGCAGTTCCTCATGGCACAGAAATCAGTTTATAGAAACCATCCTACGCATTCCTGCGAAACAAGATTTAGCATTGTAACCTCATTGGAGCAGCTCAAGGAGAGGTACAATGATAGAGAAAAGAGAAGAGCTGTGAAAAACAACCTACCACTAATCAGCCCAGAAGGCCAATAAGATCTGATAGTTTTCTGCAATAAAACTACCCTAAACCTCCCAGTGGATTTTCATACAATAGAAATCAAAAGGGCACGTTAGTCATATGGAAAGAGAGACACCAAGGAAAAATGTCCTGCTCTTCTACTTTAAACAGCTTTCTTCTTCAGCTAAAATAGCCATCATGCAAGGTTCATAAAGAATAGAACTTTTCATTGAGGGCCAGTCCAAGGTCTATGCGGCATTTAAGTCATACTATTATGAAGCCATAAACAGGGCACTGGTTGTAAATTATTTCTTATTGCTATTATTACCTTCGAGACACCATAATATATAATGATCTATCATCTACATTTATAAAATGCTTCTACTGGAATAGGCAGACCTTAATTCGTTTTGGAATAATCCCACTGACTTCAGTCATGTCTATAGCTATAACAAAGATTCCATTTGCTTTTCACTTCACATTTCTTCACTTTGTTAGATTATCTGGTACCTCTGATTACAGAGGGTGAAAGATACAGTGGGAAATGGATCCAGTCATTTCCTTCTCCATAAGGCTGTTTCTACTGTATTCTAAAAAGTGCCTATTGATTAGTACCACCAGTGGAGCACTCCCAATATTTAGTGCCTTTATGCTGCAGTTACTTGAAGAAGTTGTCCTGGATTCATCAGTAGCAGTCATTTTTCTCCTTAGTAGCTGGTGCAGTGCTGTGTTTTTGACTTTCAGCCTGGGAACAATGCTGATAACACTGATGATTTTGTTGCTGGGTAATATTTACTCTGGTCAAGGACTTTCTGAGTCTCATGCTCTGCCATGGAGGAGGGGAAGCCAGGAGGAAGCAGTGACAAGGCACCTGACCCAAACTGACCAAAGAGGCATTCCATACCATAGCACGTCATGCCCGATTTATAAACTGGGGGCGGTTCCCCGGAAGGGCTCGATCACTGCTCAGGTCAGGCTGGGTATTGGTCAGCGGATGGTGAGTGGTTGTATTCTCTTCCTTTGGTATTTCCTTTATCAATATTTTCATTGGTGGTAGCAGTAGTGGTTTTGTGTTATACCTTAGTTACTGTGCTGTTCTTATCTCAACCTACAGGAGTTGAATTCTTTTGATTCTTCTCCCCATCCCTCCGGGAACGGGGGGAGGAGCGGGGGGAAATGAGTGAGCAGCTGTGTGGTTTATTAGAAGTCTATTAGAAATCATTATGAAGTTCAGGTCTCAACTCCTCTTCCATGTCAGCATCTCCCCCTTGTGTGTCTATAAAAGCTTTTCTCCCAAATACAATGACCTACAGGCAGCCTGCCATTAAGTCTCATCCTGTCCTGCTTCCTTGGGAGTGTGGGGGCAGGATTTGACAAAGATGCATTTTTCTGGTGGTTTAGTTTGAGACTCTGATTTCTTTTCCTTTCAATTAGCATGTTCCTCAGCTCTCCAATTGTTTCAGTACTACAATAGTGTGTGTTATTAGTTGTATGTAATATAATAATACAGTTGCATACGAAATACAATGGTGTATTGAAATTATATCAAGGGTGCGTGAGTTTTCATAGGTGCATGCAGAATATTATTTGTTCCTCAAAGAAAGAATTTTATATTGTGGTAATCATTCTGAGCATACCCTGTGATTACTTGAATCCTGTTAATCTGAAATTCAGACTTTTTCAGGTATCTGATAGGTTTAGTAACATGAAAGTGAGCAAAATCTTTTATTTTGTTCTAAATGTGAAGCATCAAAATTTATGTAAGGACTTTTCTTCTGTTGAGCAAAATCTGTGTTTTGTAGAATGAAGAACAATGTAACATATTTAAGGTTGTAACTGTTCTCAGCAAAATTTCCAAAATGTGTCTATTTTTAAAATTAGTTCCATTTAAAAAAAAAAACAGACCTTGAAATTAGTAATTTTTCCGGTGCCTTTTATGCAGATAAAACATAAATGTTATAAATTTTGTTCAGATTATAATAAACAGGTACAAATATCTTAAAAAAGTGGGATTATATTTGTATGTCTATCAATAGTAAATTATAGTTAATATCTTTGTATTGGATAAGTAAGTAAGTAATAAAGATAATGCTGAATCACAGAATTTAGAGATGTTGCCTTTTTTTCTCCTAAATACAAGCACTTAAAGTCTGTGTCTCCACCAAACAGCCTTCGCTTCTGAGACACTGTAGGCATACTTTCTGTATATATGTTTAATTGTATCTTTTATTTATATGTTCTTTTCAAGGAGCCTCAAAGCATTTATAAAGAAGAATTTCTAGCAACTACTAAACATGCCTTAATGGCCAATTAATGATTAACGAATGACAAGTGGCTCTTACCTTGTACCTTCCTGACAACAGAAATTTGATTTACCCTCTGCAACATTTGCAAATTTATGCCTCACAATAACAGTTTCTTCAGTGAGGAGTGGATAGGAAAAGCATCTCCAGACTTCGCAGCTTTTTTCTGTGATGGAGTCTGGGATGCCTGGGACAAAGTGGATGAGTTTTCAGGTGCACCATACCCCTCTGAAACAAACAGAAGCAGCAAACTTCAAAGCTAAGCAAAAGTTGAGAACAAATTGCATGTGAGTTTAAGTAGGTATATGAGAGAGAAAAAAGGTGTTGCTAACTGAATAATTAAGTAAAGGGAGAGGAGGATGAGGTTATGGGGCGAGCTATTATTTGTACAGGAGAAGTGGGTAAATTATATATTAAGGAACATTGAAGAGGTGAACTGTGGAGAAAGGGCCAAGATAGGGGAGATTATAAATTTCCCTAAGAATAGTATCTCTCCCGAGTCTCTGATTTTGGTATCCAACAGAAGCTGAAAAATTCTTGTATGTCTTAACAGCTTGTCTATTCTTCAGTTGTATTAGTTGATCTAAGAAAAGATATTCCCTCCCCCTGCAAAATTTGACTCAATCCATCCTGAGGCACTGATGGCTGCAAGAGCATTATCAATAAAAATAGATATATCATTTTGCCTAGCTGGAAACTTAGCAGTGCCTCTCCAGAGGCGTTGACTGTTCAGCTTATACACATGCTTTTAGCCTTAGTGGTGTATATTTTTCCAGTGGAGCCCACTGGACTGATAAGCAGTTGAAGGACAGCGCATCCCAAGGAGAATGTGTGAGCCCCCTCTGACTGCAGTGTCCGATATCTGTGTGATCTTAAGGGGCTGGGCATAGACAAACAGACCTACAGACAAGCTGTCATGCAGGCCTGCTTATGGGTTATTAGCCATTAAAACCCAAACAAAAAAATCCCAGCAAGCCAAACAAAACAAAACCCCCACCAAATAACTGGCTTTGGTGCATGCTTTCCTCCTAGGGAAGAACTTACACTCTTTTACTAGTACTTTTCTGTCTTATCCCATATTTCATAAAAAATTGGGAACGTATACTTTTGTGTCAGTCCTTCACAACATGTTAATTGCTTGAAGTAATGTAGCATTTTCTTTTGTTGAGTGAAGAAGGCAAATGTCACTTAGCCCCAGTATGCTTGTGCTAAGTGCTAAATGTAGAGCAAAAACGTTATCTCTGCTGCTAGGAGCTCTCAGCAAAGTGTTGTGTTTTCAAAAACTGTATCTTGCTGGTATAGGTGTATTATGTGAGTATCACTGCAGATGTGTGATGCTAGACAGAATAAGAGATAAGGCTGCCCTAGCCATACCCATGTCTTAGCTTAAAAATAATATTATTGTATTGATCTGCTCTCCCAGGAAAAATGTATGTAACTTTTGAAGTATTCTGAGTGAATATACTATAAATCTCATTATTTGTTCTTTCTGTCTGCCCTTAGGCAGACACAGAAATCAATGGTTTTCATCATTCCAATCTTGTATAATTTCATAATTCATGATGTATGTTTTATTCAAATACACGTGTAACTTTTGTTTATCAACTTGAATTCAAACGAAACTAATCACTTCTGTCACTTCTGTCTTCATTGTAAACCTCTCAAGCCATACATGGAGAGCTATTTAGAAGTACTGCAGTTGTTCTTAGTCAGTTGAATTCAATGTTACATATACTAAGTAATAAATTAACTGTCCTCTGCTGTACAGGCCTATTGTTCCAGCCCCTCTTGACCAAAATTCCCAATACATACTGAGTGTTCAGTTCTTTAAAGAGTTTCGCCAATGTGAAAGTAGCATACTTTTTAAGCAAAACCTCTTGCTACCCTGTGGCAACATGTTAAATAGCCTTGAGTTTCAATACCGTTTAATGCCTGCAGTGTAATGCAGCTACATGGTCTATAACTAGTATTTTTTAAATGTAATTAATCTTGCATCACACTTACTTGCATGTTCTGGGCAATATCTATCTAGTGCATAATTAATTCTTGGTGTGAAGCTAGTTCACACTCCTCCTGTAGGAATTATTTGGGTGCAACTTAGGTAAAAAGTAGGGAAGACCAACACAAGAAGGTGTCTCCAAAAGGACTTTAGGATTCAGCGTTGGATCTCTGGGGTGTTGGTGTCATGTGCTACATGTGGATCTAGGTCAGCAAAAGGGGAAGGAATGCTTTTCAGATTGCATGGTGGTGGTGGCTTTTGTTTGGGTGTTTTCTTTATACAGTTTCTGATTGTCTGAATTCAGGACATTTTTGCATCTCAAAATATTTAAGGCACTTGAACCCTAAAAAATTTAAAATTGGTGAATCTTGCAATTTTGTTCATGTATGTGTATTTGGTCCCATGGAAGAACCTCGGTGTCAGTAATATAGTACTGTAGCCAACAAATTTGGGTTTAGGAGTTCAGCCTGCCTTTGAAACATGGAAGACTCTGCTATCTTATAGAATCATTCTAGGTCAGTATTTTAGTTGTCTGTTATTTAGCTGGAAAGTTGATAGGTCTCATTTTCACTAGTAAGGGGAACTAATGCTCATTTTGATATACCTACTGTTTCCTTTTCCAGAACCTACTTTGTAGAATCTGTTTTCCCTCCAGCATTAGCAACATTTTGCTATATATCATATACACATACTTCAGACTTCTGTGAATATAATTTTTACTTGATGATTAGAATATCTCTTACTGGTTTACTGTGATGTATTTATTTTAAACATCTGTCATAGACACAGATAAGCAGCTATCTTTGATAAGACAATCACAGTTTTAAGACACTTTTGTAAGGTATTTTACTTAATCTGTTAACTACCAATAGTTCTTGTCCAACTTCTTATTTTGTTTGCATCCAGAGATGTTTTAGATAAGTGCTATCATAATTTTAATAGAAAGAAAGAAAAGGCTTAGATGGCTGTTTAACACTGCTGAAGGTGAGGCAACATAATTTGCTTCAATAAGAAGACTGATGCTACTAATTTACTTATAACATGATTAATGAGAAAAAAGGTAATTCGTATGAATACATCCTATTCATATTTTATTTGCCGTGTTCTGCTATCACTTCTACTATCATTGAGCTCTGCTCCTGGGGATGGTTGTGATAAATGATTACACAAGAGAGTACACTGTAATAGGCCCAAACTGTCAGAAGTCAGTGGATGGAAGATGTTTGGGATGTCCGACAACCGTCTGACATAGTGTTTTGTTACAGCACATCCCTTGACATGCGCAATAACTGCATTGTGACTTAACCTCAGGAGGCCCATCACATTCCCAGGACATGGCACCAGGCATCAAGTAGCTCAGTGAAAGCTGCATTTTGTGGGCTGCATCTTCAAACACCAAGCACAGGCAGAGCAGGGGATGGGGAGTGGAGGAGGGGAAATCACAGCGTCTTCATTTGCCAGCTTTCTTTCCCTCTCCCCAGCTTCCTGATCAGCATTACCCACCACAGCACATTTGTAGTTCTACCGGATGCTTCGGTTCCTGTCACAGCATCGGTTTTTTTAAATATGATAGTGTTTCAGGTCACTGAACAAGCTGAAGCAAAACATGTTGTCTTGTATAATACAGTTTTTGACTGGAAACAGTTTCCTTCAGGCTTAAAATTTAACTAGTCTTGGTAAAATTAAATCCATTTATGAGAGAAAATAACGTTTTTTCTAATGCAAACATTATACCCATTTTTCCATAAACAAAATTAGAAATATTTTAGTACTGTGGCTAGAGAAAATAACATATTTTCTCCATTTGTTTTCAGATCCTTGGCAAAATAGAAACAGAAAATAAAACTGGGAATGAAGTCTTGCTATATGCTCCCCTTAATTAGATTAAATCAATTACACAATGTCTTTCAGTATTTAACAACCACTGCTGCTTTTGAAATGAATGAGACTTGCGTTCATGTCTGTAGTACCAAGGCCATGACAAGAACAGTAGATGAAGGCTGATTTTGTGATTTGGCTGTAACGTCCAAATGATAATACTCTTACCATTTAGAGGTAATAATAGTTTTAGTTTAAAAGACATTTTCAATTAGGGGTAAATTTCATAGTCAGTGGAATCCCATTAAATACTTTGATAGGTCTTTGTCTCTGAGCTTGGCTCTACAGCACGTGCAGCAGCAGAACAGTAGGTGCACTAACAAATATTATTGTGTTGCTTTCATTCATTGCAACCTTTTTGCTCTCCTTTTGTACTTACTTGCTGCAAAATTGGTCTGCAGGGCTTCCTTCTGTGTGTTGTTGAATAGTGAGTAACCAAATGTGAGATCATTGCGCGTGTGCTGACTGCAGTATTCTCAGTTGTTTGTAGGTTGACAGGAGGCTTTCTCTGGGCTGATCAGCTGTTCATGTTCTAGCACTCTGAGGAGAATTTTACCTTGAACGGGACTCTTAAGTTTTGGTGAACAAATATAACTACCCTGCTTCTGTAATGTGACATGGAAGTTAAAATAGAAACTGTTTATTTTCATAGTCAGTTTGAAGTTAGTGTGCCTTTTTTAAAAAAATCTTGCATCTTATAAACTTTAAGTAGTTTTATAGTAACAAATTTATCTATTTTCAGCTTCATGATCTGTAAAACTATACTAGAGAACATTTAAAGCCCTTGAATAAACTGAAAGAAAAATTTATGAGTTTCTTATTTGAAAATGTTATAGCATAGTAGAATTTTTTAATAGTACGGGCTAAAATTAGTGTTTCTGTAGCCTTTCATTTTCCCTGTATCAAATATATTGCTTGTTATATACGCTGTGGGTGTTTCGTGCTTATGTTTATATAAATGTGTATATATTGCACAGTTAACAGATCTAGAGAGATTTAGATGTTCAAGACAAAGGTGGGTTAAGTGGACTGTCACTGAGTAGAAGGTTAAGAAGGAGAATAAACTAATAATCTGGTATTGTGGTAATAAAGTTGTATGGGGGGCTAGGAATAAGGGAGAGGTAGTGAAGCAAGCAACAGCAGGAGGAGCAAAGTTTCTGGCCATGCCCAGAAATCCTGACGTCACTGAGAAAATGGTTGGCATAAGATGGCTCACATGGAATGACGCAGTGAAATTAAAACCTGTAAAAGAGCGTCACTGAAGAACCTGTGTGTGCACCCACCCACCCATTGCTGAGGACCGTCAACAGATCCATGGGACATTGCGGGTCCAGTTTGTGACTATTTTTACTTTTAATCTCTTTTTCAATTCCCCTCTCTCTCTCTTCTTCCCTCTTCTTCTCTGTACCTTAGATAGTTAACTTTGGGAGTGTAACTAATAAAACGATATGAGTTTAGGTTACTGTTACCATGCCTCGCTTGTGCTTTGTCTGAACTCAGGGTTCTCGAATCCGTTTATCAGTCAGGATTCCGAGAAAGGGGTGCTCTCTATCCACAGGTGGGTAAAGCACTATAGGCAGGCCGCAAGTGGGGCTGACTGCATTGTGTTAAAACTGTATACAGGCTACACGTGGGGCTGACTGCATTGGGTTATAAGCGGGCTCCACATGGAGCTGACTGCATTGTGTTCACTGTGGATTGCTGTCAAGTGACAGAAATTGGCTAAATTGGAATCTGACATTTTAAACTGGCGTCACGGACAAGATCCCTCCAGTCTTGGAAGGTATTGGTAACCTAAAAGGAGTGGCTACGCCTATGGAAGACAGGGAAGTTTTATATGAGTTCTTAAGGAAATTTAAGGCATGTCCCTCTTCACCAGGGGATGAGTGGGCCCAAGCAACCCAGTATCAGTTAGGAAAGGTTTTAAAGTGAATTGAGGCTTAGCAAAGGCAAGCTAGAGCAAGAAAAGGCAAAGGTAAAGCTATGATATGTGCTGTTTTATGCGCGAGCTTAGTAACAGCTGTAGAGACTAGAGAGCAAGATCTGAAAGATCCCACTCAAGCATCACAAGCACTGCAAGCTTTTGTATCAGTAAAGAGTGGTGTTACTCAGGGATCAGTGCTGGGACCAGTCTTCTTCAACATCCTTGTCGGTGACATGGAGAGTGGGATTGAGTGCACCCTCAGCGAGTTTGCCAATGACACCAAGCTGGATGGTTCGGTCGATACGCTGGAGGGAAGGAATGCCATCCAGAGGGACCTTGACACGCTTGTAAGGTGGGCTGATGCCAACCTAATGAAGTTTAACTATGAAGTTAACCATGCCAAGTGCAAGGTCCTACACTTGAGTCAGAGCAATCCCAGGCACAGCTCCAGGTTGGGCAGAGAAGAGACTGAGAGCAGCCCTGCAGAGAAGGACTTGGGGGTGTTGGTCAATGAGAAAATAAACATGAACCGGCAGTATGTGCTCTTGCAGCTCAGAAAGCCAACCGTATCCTGGGCTGCATCAAAAGGAGTGGGACCAGCAGGTCGAAGGAGGTGATTCTGCCCATCTGCTCTGCTCTCCTGAGACCTCACCTGGCGTATTGTGTACAGTTCTGGTGTTCTCCGCATAAAAAGGGCACAGAGCTGTTGGAACAAGTCCAGAGGAGGCCACGAGATGATCATGGGACTGGAGCACCTCCGTATGAAGTTAGGCTGAGAAAGTTGGTGCTGTTCAGCCTGGGGAAGAGAAGGCTGCGTGGAGACCTGAGAGCAGCCTTCCAATATCTGAAGGGGGCCTATAGGGATGGTGGGGAGGGACTCTTCATTAGGGACTGTAGTGATAGGA
>JANRGW010023744.1:0-11184 GCA_024733675.1 Psilopsiagon aymara
TCCTGTATGAAGATAGGATGAGAAAGTTGGGGCTGTTGAGCCTGGAGAAGAGAAGGCTGCGTGGAGACCTCATAGCAACCTTCCAGTATCTGGAGGAGGCCTACAAGGATGCTGCAGAGGGGCTCTTCATTGGGGACTGTGGTGATAGGACAAGGGGTAATGGGTTCAAACTTAAACATGGGAAGTTTAGATTGGATATGAGGAAGAAGTTCTTTACTGTAAGGGGTGGTGATGCACTGGAATGGGTTGCCCAGGGAAGTTGTGAATGCTCCATCCCTGGCAGTGTTCAAAGCCGGGTTGGGCAGAGCCTTGAGTGGCATGGTTTAGTGTGAGGTGTCCCTGCCCATGGCAGGGGGATTGGAACTGGATGATTTTAAGATCCTAATTTGCAAGACTGATAAAGTGCATTTATAACAAACTAGTATGTACGTATTTTAAAGTCAGTTGTGGCTAATAGCCTATGTTCTTTTGGTGTTTTTTCCTTTGAAATAGCTTGTCCCGGGGGGGGGGGAGCAAGCTATCAGATGAAACATGCTTACAGTAATAGTGATACTAAAAAGAAAAAAAAAAACGGGCCTCACCGTGCTATACTGACCTTCTGGATCTTTCATCCAGAATGGTATTGGTAAAATAGCCAGTAAATTATATACATATAAATATAATGGAGTTTCTTTATAGCAACTCAGTTTTCTTCTTTTGAGAATGAAAAAGATTTCAGTTTGTGTTGTCTATTGGTAAATGTAAGTACAAATTCTGTCTGGGAGGGGGATTGGAACTAGATGATCTTTTGGGCCTAGATGATCTAGGGTCTTTTCCAGCCCTTACTGTTCTGTGATTGCTGTATGGAAGTTGTTACCCACTTTTCACCAAAGATACAGATTTCCACCCTGTCCCCAGTTTTCTGTTCAGGAAGCGATGATATAAAAGTTTCATCATGGGTAAATGAGACACAGTTAAAAATGCTACAGTATTTTCAGATTTTAGATACGTAACTTTTTGTCAGGATCTGATTGGAGAAAACCCCACTGTCAGACCCTGTTTTGTTCGTTATCCCAAGAGTGAACTTAAGATGCTAACGAGGTCAAGTACCATAATCAATCTGTTTATTACAAAAAGACAATTATTACAAAAAGGGGAATTTGTTGTAATAAAGGGGATAGCAATAGGACAGATCGGAAAAAAGGATGGAAACGAAGCAAGAATTCAGGGTGCAGAGAGAGAGAGTGAGTCACCACTGGATCCAGCGGTGTCCTGGGGATCCGTCGTCAGTGGTGAAAGTTCTTCAGGGTTTGTAGTCAGTATCGGAGCAGGGTGTCCCCCAGAAGTCCTTAGTAGATATTGGAGGTGGGTGTCCTCGTGGAGTTGTCCTTTTGGAGTTGTCCACTTGAAGGTACTCACGGAGCTTTATTGGTGGAGGGTGTCCTAATGGAGTTGTCCTCATGGTGATCTCTCGTGGAGGGTGTCCCACAGAGTCTGTAGTAGTCATCGATGGCGAGCATCCTCAGCAGAGAGGTGACCTCCCTGGCAATTCTCTTTTTCCCCTTTTATAAGGAGTTGGGGGGAGTAGCTCTGTTCTTAAGGTCAAGTATTACATGTTCCTGGTGGACCAGTTTCACTGGTCTTGCAGATAGCTCTTCATCTGCACATATCTGCAGCAGTTCTTGGGATAATGGACAGCAATTCCTCACACTAGTCCTCAAGATAAGGGACGGAAGAGTCTTAGCTCTTTCCCACTCATGCCTCAGGCAATGGAGTCCCAGTTCAGGTCCTCACACCCTTCTCCCAGGCAATGGACATTTGAGTCTTAGCTCAACTCCTGCCACCCACCTCTGAGACAATGGATTGGTGGAACTGCATCTCAGCTTCTCATACCAATGTTTGAAACAATAGATTGGTGGAATTCCATCTCAGCTTTTTATACCAATCTTAGAGACAATGGGCAGCAGAGTCTGATTTCAGATCAGTCTCTCACACTTTGTGATTCTTGTGAGGCCTCACAATTCTTATATTCTCATGAGCCTCTGAAGTCTTAGTTGACAATGATTAATTTACACAGGGAGAAGAACAGTTTCATGTGCCAGGGTGGAATTTACGAAGGTGGAACATGCAATCTTAGTGTGGTAGGCGAAGTCCACATCATGTATGATTTTTATTTGGTAGTACATGGAATAGAATGGTAACAATAACTTGTCTGTTGTCCACTTAAGAAGTTTTGTGCATCCCCCATGGCTTAAGCTAGTCATACCAAAAAGTTGTAGAGCTTAGTGGATCTTCTGGGTAGGGAACCAAGTATTGCACTAAAAACTTGTATCTTTACTATTCCTTGGTGCATTCTGTATTCTGTATAGTGGCCTGTAAGAAAGATGGAGAGAAGTTTGGTTTTTTTTTTAGCAGGGCCTGTTCAATAGGATGAGATGTTCTGGTCTTCAACTAAAAGAGGGGAGATTCAGGCTGGATGTGAGGAAAACATTCTTTACAATGAAGGTGGAAAAAAACTGCTACAGGTTGCCCAGGGAAGTGGTGGATGCGCCATCCCTGGAGACCTTCAAGGCCAGGCTGGTGTGGTTCTGGGCAACCTGATCTAGTTCAAGATGTCCATGCTCATTGCAGGGGGTTAGACTAGGTGACTTTTGAAGGTCCCTTCCAACACAGACCACTCTGATTCTATGATTCTAACAGGTTGTCTGTATTCTGTTACCAGTTCACATAAAGATGCACTTGTACTCTTGGCCAAGTACATATGCTAGTGTGTTCTAATTATGTCAAAACTATTAAATACATATTTTGTAAGCTTTTCCACTGGAATGGCTAAAAGTGTTTTCTTAAACTGAAGTAACTGTTTGTTCTGGAAGATAAGGATGTTTTCTGAAGAGTGACCATGTGTAAACTTGTGTCACTGTTCTTGTTCAGCGACAACATAGATCAAGTTCTCTTTAAATTCAAGGAGACCTTATATTGAGAAAAGCACAGTAACTGTGAGAAGAGAAGGTTCTCTGTACACTAATTTTGTAGGTAGGGCTGAAGGGTAGCTTGTGTTCGGTAAATATTTCATTCTTGCTTTTCTTGACTTTAAGTCAGGGTAGTTTCCTGTTGCTCTGCATGCAAACTTTTTTCAGCATTAATATTAGTATTTCTTAATTCTGTTCTGCGTTATCTTTGAATTATGCTAAAGTTTTTCTTATTGAATACTAAAGTAAATGTTTCTTCTAACAACTGTCAGGTGCTAGATAGCACTTCCCACAAACATGAGCGTGGGGGGCTCAAGGTCTGCGATTACAAATGTTTATTTTCCAACACTGTGTTCTTTTGAGCATGTTCCTTTAAGTGCTGAGTCTCTTACAGAATACTTTTCTGTGAAAACTATCTAATTTATGTGGGGTCTCTGAAGTTTTTCACCAGTGCAGATGAAGATGACTCTTGCATCCTGTAGCTGTTTTGACAAGCATTATTTATGAAATACAGAGGAAATTGATTAACTGTGTTGCACAATTGTGTAAAATTGAATTCAGAACCATTTTCTGGTTTTTCATAATAAAATGCTTACTGAAAGAATTCCATCTGAAGACTGTTGAAAGCTGGCTGCAGTTTATGATATAATGGATAAAATCTGCATCCTTGGCCTTCCAACAACCTTTACACCAGCAGATGGTGGGCGTAAAGATGTCATTCATCATTTATTTACAATGGGCTTTATTTATTCCAGTGTCAACAGCTGCCCCAGGGAGCGGGTTATTGAATTCAAATGTGAAGCTCTGGGTTATTTGCTTCCTTTCAAATTTGTCTTCAGAGCTTAGTTGCTAGGAGTCCATTCTGTGCTCTAATAATGATTCATGTATTGTGAAGCCATTCAGTAAATTGGGTTGTCAGGGATTGCCAAAAAAGGTTTAGAGGTCTTGTTCCGATTTATTTTCTTTTTAACAGTACTGTGCTCTAGTTGGTGTCTTCTTATGTGCCTTCTCTTGACAGTGTTAGAGACTTTGTTCCCTCCCTGGTTTCCCCTTCATACTCTTCCTTGTCCCTATCCTCTCAAGTAAAATTGTGTGATTCTGTTATTCTAAGCTTGCAGGGTTTGGCATAAATAAATGAGATATGAAATAATAAAACTTTGTTTTCTACAGGCAGGGCAGGAGTCCTTCCGCTCCATTACAAGGTCATACTACAGAGGGGCAGCAGGGGCTTTACTAGTGTATGACATCACAAGGTGAGACTACCGAGGAGGTATATAACTGGATTAAAATTATGTGCTTGTGTAGAATTGTGCTGCTGTATATTGCAGTGTTAAATGTCTAATTCAGTTTGGCTTTTTGTATAGATACTTGTAATCTAATTTATTGCCAACTTTCCTTTCGTGCTCAAAATCAAGATATGTATACTATATACTTCCAATTTTCTCTGTATAGTGGTTGAGAAAAAGTATACCTTAAGTTTCAGGAAGAATGAAACATTATTTTTAATAAACTATTGGACCATGAACCTCTGGATTACCTGTGTTAAGAAAGAGCTTAGAATATTCCTTCAATTCCTTTTTAATGTTTTTATTACCATGAACTTTAAGATTTTTCTAATTCTAGCAGACTTTTTACTGAGGTGCCATTCTGCAAAGGAGTGAAATAGTAAAACATCAAAGTTCAGTTACATAAAACTACCGTGAAACTTTTACTATTGCTGTGTTTATGAGGTTTAGAAAATATAGGTCTTAATATAGTTTCTTTTGGTGGTAACTGTTTAGAAAGGACAAAAGGTTTTCCTGCTGTAGTGAATAAAGTCTCTGTGCAACTTATCTGCAAAACTGAGTACTGTGCCTGGCTTATGAAAATGTTCAGGCTCCAAAATCCTATTAGGGTGTTTGGATCCCTTTGTGCATCTTTGGTGTCATTGCCAAATGAATCTTTGCTTCCTAAATAGATAGTTTTGCTCTTTTTTACTCTTTACACTTTTTAAGTGAAATCTTAAACATGCTTTACAAGGATGTGATTTAATATTTACTGTACATGTTCTGTAAAATCTGTAATATGTCACACTTGTGTACCTTACCTTAAAAGACTTTGTTGCTAAATTCATTATTCAGTTTATAAACTCACAGGAAATTCTCAACCATTTTCTGCCTTCAGTAGAAAAATTTTACTAGTTGAGTGATTATTTGTGCTGTTATTGGTATTGTTTGAAGCTGCTCAGGACTTTTCAGTTCAGCAGGTTTTATATGTATATGAAATTAGAGTTTCTTATAGTTAAAAGAATCCCTTTACTCATTGTAGCAGACATGTTTTCAATTACTTTTTAGGTAGAGTTCATTAATGCTCCTTGCTTACTAATTTTTTGTTCGCCTATTCTCCCTGTCACAAGGGGATTACTAGCTTTTATCCTGGAGCATGTGTACTAATAAATGAGTTTGATTACTCAAGTAGAGAAGCTGACTAACAGAAAGGAAGGAGATTTCCTGAAATACTGCTATTAATTTTCATTTTCTTCCATACTTAGGAGGGACACTTTCAACCACTTGACAACTTGGTTAGAAGATGCTCGTCAGCATTCCAATTCCAACATGGTTATAATGCTTATTGGAAATAAAAGGTAAAATTTAACCAGTTATGATTTTGTAAGTGGTAAAGATTCATGACTTCTGGATTTCAGCTTTTGTGTTTTCTTATTTGTAGGCAGAATGTTAACTTTAAATTACTTCCAGTCACTGGAGAGTTCTAGGGTGAATCTCAGCTCTTTCCGTTTCTAATTAGACTGATACAATGTGCAGCACATGTGGATCAACTACCTTATGTTTCAAGTACCATTTTTAGAAGTAATTTTATTTAAAAGGATTGACTGTGAATGTATGAAGTCATGTAATATAGGAATTACTTTCCTCTCTTTTTTTTTTTTTCCTCTGGAATCACCACTTACAAGCACCCAGATCTCTCCCTTATAACTAGAATATGACTCCTAATTTCAGGTCTTTATAAAGTGCTTTAGCTTTGGTTAAGAATCACAACGGAGAAAGTGTCATTAAAAAAGAAAAGCAGCCCATACTACAGGATTCACTTCAAATTCGAAGCCTGTTTCATTTTTTATATATTTTAGCTAGGGTTGGTGGCAGAGAATACTTTTTCACTGCTTCCTGGCTCTTTAGACGCTGGGTGGTGAGAATACAACTAGAAGTTTTTGAAATGTTACCCAGTTTGTAAATGAATATTTACTTGGTCTTCTTGGCTATACTGTCCGAAGTTCAAAAATGGCTCCCTATTGAAGCTAATAATTTGATCTGTATTGAAGTTCTTTATAAAAGCAGATTAATGAATACATAAGTTTTCTGCATTTTTTTCTAGTTCTCCATCCAGTGAATTGTAGCATCATTTCTAGATTTTCTTTTTTTTTTTTTTTCCCCACAATGTAGGATTTTTCCAAATACCAAAACCGTCATCTCATAATTTAAAAACTCATTAGTTATGGACCTTTTGCTTAATTGACCTTAACTTGTCCCCATGCCTCAGCAATTCTTGAAGATAGATACCAGTTAAAATAATGGTGGATATGCAAGTCCCTTAAATTTTAATGAATAGCCGATCGTTTCTTGGATATTACTGAGAAACAGCCTCGTGATAAAGGGAGTCTGGTTTTCCTACTCTTGCCTGTTTACCTCTTATTTCCTTCTTCACCCCTTTCTCCCTTCTGTTTTCCTTCCTCTGTCTCCTACTCTGTATCTCCCCCTGAAAAACATCTTAAGCATTAAGTAATTTTGGAGCATATCCACATTTATATACATAATCTGGAAAATTACTAATGGCATTCTTTTAAATTGAGGAATGTGATAAGCACTGTCTTCACAAATTAATATAGGAATGTAATCTCTTTCATTAAATGAAGCTTTGGTAAGTCTGTGACGTTCCTGACCAACTGGTTTCATGCTTATGTGAGGAAAATACAGCACTGAAACAGTAAAGTATACTGTTTACTTGAGACAAGCATTGTGTAAGTTTGCATACTTACGCAGTTGATATCTGTAACTATTCTTCATTATTCTTAGCTGTTAAAATAAACTTTTATCTTGCATTCTGCTGATGAGACTAACTATATGACATGATTTTTCAGTTTTAATATACTACTTGCAGCTAGCTCAGTAATTCCTGGTTACAACTAGGATTTACTCAAACAATAAATATGCTTAAATCATGTATTTTAAGTTACAGGTTAAGGTGCCACATGAAGTAAAACTTCTTAAAGAAGCATTTTAAAGGCGATTATTTTCAAGCCTTAAACAGAAGGATGGGAAGAAAACACTTTCAATTATATTGCACTATCCTGAAAGTGCATTACAGGAGTTCTTATGGTAGGGCATACTACTAGAGATGGATGGAAGGAAGAAAATGTATATTAGCAGAATATTTTTAAAGGAATAAATTTTGTTCTGACGAGTCCCAGAAGTGCACTTTATACTTTTTGTAGTATTGATTTATTGCTGGATTTGAAATGTGTTTAAAATTCAATCTGAACTATAATAGCTATTTTTTGAAAACATTACACATGCTAGTGTTAAAACATGACAAATACTGTACTTAATCTTCTTTCCAGAACAAAACATAGCTATATTGATCTAGTAAGACCAAATGCTTCGAATTATTGGAATGGAGAGAGGAAGACATCTGTGGTTAGTAGAAGCAGTTAAAGCTCTGTAAGAATATGTTTAGATATCAGTAGTGAGTTTTGACTGGGTTATCACTGCAATTTTTGATGCAGCTGCACTATTTCAAGTTGAAAGTGTTGTTTATTTCTCTTTTACCATGGAGATAACACTGTAGTGAATCAAGGTTTTAAATAAGATATATTTGAGTGTAGCATGGTAGTAGCAAATAAGACATTTCTCAAGTTCAAAATACAATGTCAGATAGCTACTTCAGGGACATGAGAATGAACGTCTTAAGATATCTTAAGCTTGACTCTGAGATGCTTGGAATACTTGCATATAATGAAGTTTAACATTGTTTTGAGAAGACTTTTCTTGTATCTTTATCTTCAAATGTTCCGTATTTAAATGATGTGTTGAATTGTCTTGACTCTGTAACTTATCTGAGCTAGCCTGTAGTTGTAAAAGTAACTAAAACCTGCTTTGCTGCAAAACAGATGCCACAGTGAGTATCGCTCATTTTGAATACATATATAATTGCAAGGATGACAGCACTGAAGCCAAGTATGATACTTCTGTCTGATGTTCTGGCTGCAAATTAAATCTCTGTATTTGCAGGCTGTTTAGTTTAAAAATATATACCTGAGAAGATACTTCTACATGCACAGCTTAAATGAAACTTTATTTAATATATATGTTTTATTTATTATTTATGTATAAATGTAGCATTGTTGTTGCTCAAGATGTAATATGCTTACAAAGAAGAACAAACTGTGTTACTTCCTGTTTCTAAAGAAGCTTTAAAAAGTGGAAGTGAAATATGTAGGTGTCTATATGACTTACAGAAGTAGATTTGTCTTTAGTTGTCCAGTCCAAGGAGGATTTTATTTTACTTTAAGCAGGAAACAAGAAATTGTGTAACTTCAAATTTTTCTGCTGTTCGGGGGCCAGGCTTGGAATTTCAAAACCAAAATGCTAGCTTGTTGGGAGAAAACAGCTACTGTAGCTCAAAAAACCCTTAGTTTTCCTTTTAAGTCTTTTTATTAGAACAGAAATTGACTGTATGAAGTTTTGTTACTGAATAGAAAGTTATTTTTAACATCATTGACAAATTATTTATAAGACTCCTTTATCAGTTCAGCTTTCCAGTGTGGATTTGGTAGATAACATTGTACTAGAAAAGAGTGACATTTACTTAAAATGACGATGTCTACAGTTACCATTTGGGGAATATCTAGATAAATATACACACATCCTGTTCAAAGCCGTTTCATGAAGTCATTTTTAAAATCTATTTCAGCTAGGGTTGATAGCTGAAGCAAGTGAGATATCTGTGGCTATTTCATCTATTGTAAGTGCAAGGCTTACAGTAATTGTACTTTATGTAAGGGCTTGAATAGTTATTCGTATGTATGTAAGTTCTAATGGGTGCTCTTGGCTTACAAGCATGTCTCTGAACAATAATATTTATGTGAGTAGGTTAGACCGTGCAGGTAACACTTTTTTCCTCCTTAGTGATCTAGAATCCAGACGAGAAGTCAAGAAAGAAGAAGGTGAAGCATTTGCACGAGAGCACGGACTTATCTTCATGGAGACATCTGCCAAAACTGCTTCCAACGTAGAGGAGGTAACTTTGCTAAACACTGCCATTTTCGTAAAACAGTTGTTTTGAATTGTACTTTATTTGTACAAATACAATACCTCTAGGGTTTGGATTCCTTAACTTGAATTAACTATGCTTTAATTCATACTATGAGAAGGACACTGTCTGCATTGTATCTGATTGCACTAATTATGTTGTTAAGACTCTAGTAATTAATATATTTGGGGAGGGGTGTTCAAAATACTTGATCGGAGAAATGGGTACCTCCATCTGCCCTGAAATCTAGACTAAGATAGATTTGCTAGCCCAAAGCAAGCCAAGCTGTTGGTATCCTTGGTAGATGGCAATCTAACCTGTTCTAAAGATCTCTAATATTTCACAAGATCTTCAGAGCAATCTGTTGCAGTGCTTTGGTATTTGTATTGTCATCTTTCTCTTCCACTACCTAGCATGAATCTTCTGCAATTCACACACTCATTTTCTTTTTCTGTCCTCTACAGAGCTGCTGAAGAGGTCATTGTCTTGATTGCTGTAGTCTTTGTATTTGAATAAGTTTTTCAGTCTTTACTGCTTTAAAAAACTTAAGTGTTTCAAAGTTTTACTTATAGTTCATATTTCTGGACACATGTGAGTTCTTATATATCTCACCTTTATTTACTTCACACCTTTCTTGAAGGGTGGTTGTGGTGGATTGACCTCAGCCAGCAACTAAGTGCCCGTCCAGTTGCTTTCTCATTCCCCATGTCCAGTAGGATGGGGGAAAGAACTAGAAGAGCCAAAGTGAGTGAAAACTTAGGGTTGAGACAAAGAGTTTAATAAAAGAAGGAAAGAAGTGGGAGAAGAGTGATGGAAAAGCAGCCACAGCTTCCCACAAGCAGATTGATTCCCAGTCAGTCTCTGGGCAGCAGCTACTTTGGAAAGACAACTAATTTTTTTTTTATTGATAAGCATGTCAATAATAAGAAATCTCCCTTAGACCAATTCTGATCAGGTATCCTGTGGATGCCCCACCCACCAGATTTTGTCTCCCCTAAGCCTAATCACTGGGGAAGGCAGAGTAAGAAACAGAAGACCTTGACAATCTGTAAGCGCTGCTCAGCAGTAGCTAAAACATTGGTGTGTTATCAATGCTGGTTTACTTACAGTTCCAAAACACAGCACTATGGCAGGCTGCTGTAAAGAAAACTTAACTCCATCCTAGCCAAACGCAGTACAGTGGTGCACAATGCTCCAGCTGAGAGGTTAGTGCTATGTAAGGGTGAAAGATTGTTTCACATGTCTTTCAAGCCCATACTCAATTCATACATCCCCATTTACTACTCTTTTTTGTAATAGCATGATACTGTTCAGTTTGTTATACTTCATAATTTGCCCCTAGTTGTATCCAGAATTGCCCTAAATGCGAAATGGTGGGTAACCAATGGGGTATTCCTCTAGTGCTAAAGCCTTCTACTTTTGAAATACTTAGATAATTTATTTTTAAGCTGTAGTTACAAATAACTACATTAGTTATAACTACATTACAAATAACTTCCATTAATTTTACTCTGTCTTGTTACTACGTGATACAAACGTAAGCACCTCTCTGTGTCAAAAAAATACCTGCTAGTGAATGAGTTGTCTAGGACCTAATGCAACTCTAATTATCAGGAGGAAAATGAGAATGACTTTTTTTTGTCAAAAAAGTTCAAATAGGATCTTCTCCTTATGATAATACAAGTGAGTTATTGCATACGTGTTCTGATGGAAAAGCTTTAGGATATAATAGAATCATAGAATTGTAGAATACCTGGGGTTGGAAAGGACCTTAAGATCATCTCATTCCAATCCCCCTTGCCATGGGCAGGGACACCTCACACTAAACCATGCCAGCCAAGGCTCTGTCCAGCCCAGCCTTGAACACCGCCAGGGATGGAGCATTCACAACTTCCCTGGGCAACCCATTCCAGTGCATCACCACCCTCACAGT
>JANRGW010023748.1:0-61620 GCA_024733675.1 Psilopsiagon aymara
AATTAGAGCCCATCCCCACATGGAATCATGTAATAGTTTGAGTTGGAAGGGACCTTTAAATGCCATCTTGTTCAACCCCCTTGTAATGAGCAGGGTAGATCAGGTTGCTTAGAGCCCTGTCCAACCTGATCTTGAACACTTTCAGGAATGGGGCATCTTCCGCCTCTCTGGGCAACTTATTCCAGTGTTTCACCACCATCATGTTAAGGAAATTCTTCCTTATATCTAGTCTGAATCTTCTCTCTTTTAGTTTAAAATCATTACCTCTCATCCTGTCTCTACAGACCTTTCTAAAATGTCTGTCCCTATCATTTTTATAATCCCCCTTTAAGTATTGAAATGCTGCAACAAGGTCTCCCTAGGAACTTTCTGTTCTCCGGGCTGAATAACCCCAGCACTGGATGCTGTACTCTAGATGGTGTCTCACCAGTGGGGAGTGAAGGGGAAGAATCACCTCCCTCTGTCTGATGGTCACTCTTCTTTTGATGCAGCCCAGGATACAGCTGCCTTTCTGTGCTGCGAGAGCACGATGCAACCAATTATTTTCTCTACCGATGCATTGTAACTGCACATAGAAATTATGGTTTATATAAAGATAAAACTGGTGGTTTGGGTTTTGATGTGTCTGTAGGAACAATAGTTGTGTTTGTTAAAAAAATTTTAAACCAGAACAAAAATCCTTGAAACAGTTTTACTGGGAAATTGTGCAAAAGATCTTCTGTTTTTTAATTTTATAATGTTTGCCTCTTTGAATGATCCATTTAGGAGATAGATAGTGATTTTTGTTCCTGACTCATAATTTGTCTTGCCTTTAAATCTTCAAGAGGATACTGCTCACACTATCCCACTGTAATACAGAGCACCCCATAACATGCTGTCATTTGATGGATTCTTATTTTATCATCTAGGCTGCTATTTTAGTGTCAATCTGTCCTTTGTGTACAATGACATTAAATACCTCGTATAAAACTTAGATAGTGAAAAAGGCAAAAAAAAGAAGTCACCTAAAATATTGAACTTTCACAAGGAGAAGGAGGAGAGGGATTTAAATGAAGCCTGGCAAATCAAGTTGATATACACTCCTAAAAAAAAAAAAAACCTTGTGGCTGAAAATCTCAATGATAGGTAATTATATTTCTAAACGATTCAATCATTGTTAATCTATGAAGAATATAATTAATTTTATAACATTTTGTAGTGCTGTAATCAATACATATTGTAGATTTCTTGAGATAGTAACTGTCCAAACGTATTCAACTAATTTAAAGAATGGCATTGTGCATTAGCTTAAACTGAAGTCAACAGCAATAGAATCTTTTTCTGTCACCCCATGAAACTCAGTAATTCAGTCAGTGGATAAGTTTTGCCAAAATTAATTGAGTTTAAAGAAACTGTTATGTGTCTATTTCACAGACATTGAACCAGTTTCTAACTTTATTTTTTAAGATTTTTGATTTGTGGGCACAACACAATTTAGTAAACAGTGGTCTAGATTTGTCTTTTCTATAATCACACTGATTCCAGATAAAGATTTAACACCCGTGTAAAGGAGAGAGATAGAAAAAAAAAAGGGAAAATTTGACTAAACAAAAAAAACCAATGTCTCTTGCAGATTAGTGACCATCAGAATCAGTGTCTTGTATCTTATCAGGAACAATAAAGGATGCTCCAAAGAAAAATTTATGAAGAGCACCTGCTTGGAAAAAGTTTAGAAGTCAGTATTATTCTTAAGACCTCAGCAGACAAAGTTCTAAGCTACTAAAAAAAAGCTTTCGCATGTAAATGTAGTCAGTCTTGTGCTTGCAAAAGATTGATTCCTTTGATTCTTGTTTCAAGATTAGTCTGTAGCTATGACCTCTGGAAAATATAGAGAAGATCATAGCTCAAACAAGAGGCAAACAGCTTATCTATTTAAAGCAAAGCTGAGGTCTTTCTAGAGTCATGCAAACAGAACCCTTTGAAATAGTCTGCTTGGGAAGAGGCCAAGAAATAACAGATTGTAGTATGTCCCTGCTCCCCACTGCATAGCTCATACTTATAAGACAATTATTTTCTATACTTAACACCACTGAAAAGCAGAATTCAGTCCCAGCTGAATATTTTAGGGTGGACAGCATGATGCTCAGGGAGAAAAAACAATTCTTGGTTTGGCATATATCTAATAATGCGAGAATTTCTGATCTGCTAAAAACCTTTTAATTATTGAGAACAAGATATGGAAACTTTGAGGGACATGTTGAGATCATACAGAAATGAGATGGTACTGGTGGTTTGTCACACAGTCCATGTGGAAGGGAGTGCTGATGATGTAAAGGTGAATCCATTTAGAACCCTTTCAGTTCATTACCATCTGGCAGTTGTTTGCAGAGACACCCCTCTTTATATTCCTTAAACCTAACATGGTAGCATCCCCTCTCATAATGACTGACACCAGAGGAAGAAGAGTTATTTAACTCCCTCTATTCAATGGCTTATTCATGTGACTGAAAATAAAAAAACCTCAAAATTACCATTCCTAACAAGGTGTTGAATATCAAGCAGAGATCTGCTTTTTGGATGGCTGTACAATTGCTAAGAGCTTTCAAATTTAACTGATGCATTTCCCATGGCTATATCAGAATGTCTATTCTGATTTAGCCATAAATATACATAAAATTAGAACTCTCTGGCAGGGGCCACCTTTTTAGTGTGTACATGACACACCAAAACATATTCCACCTGAACAAAGTAAGCCTTAATATCAGGTCTATATGTGAACACAAATGTGTCATCATGACAAAATCAGAAAGGGAGGGCCAAAATGTCCCCATTGTTGATCCCCAGACTCCATCCTTTTTTTGGAAAAATGCATTTGAAAACACCCCTGGTGAAAAGGTGTGTTAATATGACTTTATTAGGCTACCCAGCTTGGTGCAGAGCTGTTGAAAGAAATGTAAATATGGTGGAGCTTGCAGGCAGAAAGAAGATATTGCATTACAGTCTGAGTTTATTGAGAAAAAAAACCCAAACGAAAATAAAACCCCAAACAAACAGCTCCAAACAAGACCATAAACCCCACAAAAGGTCAATTTGTCAAGATGTTTGAATTCTCTGCGGGGCAAACTCAATCAGCAGGTCCAGACTTCCCAAAACCATGGTGGTAAGAAAAACAGACAAGCATCCAAAAAGCTACCTCTTTTCTCCAGCTGTTGAAATATTCTTTTGTGGTTTTGTCAGTGATGCTGTGGCCAGCGTCTTGTGGAAGTACAGCAAAGGATACATGATCTTGGAGCACAGCACTAATTTAAGAAAAAAGAAAGCCCTACTTAATAATCGTGGAAAAAAAAAAGGCTTTTTTTTTTCCTTCCTTTCTACGCTCTCTAAATTCACATTGTGCAGGTACAATCAACTCAGTATTTAGAAAATGTGTACAAGTTTTTTTGTGATAGTGGAGAAATAATCGTGACAAAGAGCTTTTGTACCATCTGTATACTGCTATTTGCTGAGAGAAAGATTGTCTGACCATTTTAAAATGACAGATTGACGTAAATCAAAAAATTTGTGGAAACAGTCTTAAATCAAGGCTATTTTTTTTGGTGAGATTTTTACCCAGTATATTGACAGTAATTGTCATAACTTAAAGGATAATAGGCCATTTAGTGCAGTATTTTGGCTCAAACCACAAGCAGTGTCTGCTAAGTAACTCAGATACCACTAAAGCACACATACGTAATTAAATGCCAAACAGTGATCAATGCTATTTCTGTTACCCTTCACACTGTATGTCCATGCTGACAGATTTCATGAGAAAAATATAATGTGCTTTCTGAGCTGATGGGAAAATCATTGTGGAAATGGCAATGTTCAAGTAACCAGACCACGGTTTGTCTACTTAGACCATGGGACTTGCTTTCAGGAACCTGGTCTGATGGGGACTGATACGATCCACCTGTCAGAGAGAGGGAAGAGCATCTTCTATCACAGGCTTGCCAATCTGGTAGGTACCTGAATCCAACCCACTCCTACCAGTGTGATTCTGGTGCCAATAGGAGATGCCTAAAGTCTGGAGAGTGATCACACATCAGCAGGAAGTGCAGCAGGAAGCACCCAAAGAGCAGCCCGAAGGATTTCCAGTCACTCCAGTCCATAAGACAGCATCATCAAGGACTCAAATGCCTCTATGCCAATGCATGCAGCTTGAGGCACAAGCAAGGTGTGCATGCCTGAAGGTCTATGACCCCATTGGCATCATGGAGATGTGGTGAGATGGCTCCTGTGACTCAAGTGTTGGAATGGAAGGATGGAATGGAAGGATACAGGCTCTTCGGGAAGAATAGGCAGGGAAGATGAGGAGGAGTTATCACCCTCTGTGTTAATGGATAGCTGGAGTGTGTGGAGCTCTGCCTGGGGACAGATGAGAAGCCAACTGAGAGCTCATAGGTCAGAATTAAAGGGAGAACAAGGACAGAAGATGTTACAGTGGGCGTCTGTGACAGGCCACCTGACAAAGAAGACTGAGTGAATGGAGTTTCCTATAGAAAGGTAATGCCGAGCATTCACAAAGCCTGGTCTTCATGGTGAGCTTCAATCTTCCCAGTATCTGTCGGGTGGACAACAGAGCAGAGCACAAGCATTCCTGGAGGTCTTTGGAGTGTGCTGACAATAACTTCCTTCTCCAAGCAACAGAGGAGCCGATGAGGACAAAAGCTATGCTGACCTTGTCCTTACCAAGAGGGAGGATCTGGTGGGGAATATGAAGCTTGATGGCAGCCTTGGCTGCAGTAACAATAAAATGGTGGAGTTGTTTGATATTCTTAGGGTAGTGAAGAGGGTGTACAGCAAGGCCTTGAACATTGTTCCAGTGAAACAGCATTTAGCTTACTGGAAGGTCTCCCTGCCTGTGGCAGGGGTTGAACTATAATCATTAATGTCCCTACCAACTTGAACCATTCTGTGATTCTATGATATACAAGGTGAGTATATAGCTATTACTGAGTTGCAAACTTTAGACTGTACCATAGTTCTTATGCCAAATGCCTGTCCTCTATTCTGTCCTTAATAATAGAGGGTGGCTATTCTGCTTTTAGATAGCAAAGCACTTTAGGGTGTATAAAATCACCCAAATACTTTCTTTATCATTTTGGAATAGCAGATTAATTATATTTTTTGATGTATTTAGTGGAAGCTAAGTGCTCTTACCTTGTGATTAGAGCACACAGTTCTATATCCTGGGGAGCTGACCAGGGCTTAAATATATGCACGCACAATCACACACTCATTTTAAGTTATAAAGAAATCACCCAGATGCCTGTTGGCAGTTCTAAAAACAGAAGCTTCTCATTATAAACCACTGAAAGAGAAAGCTAACACTAGAAATAATGACTGTGAAGCTTATCACCTGAAGTCCTGAAAGCACTGTAAAGGTATAGAGTTGTCAAAAGAAAGGGAAATGAACAAAGATAAAAGATCTTAAGAGGTGCAGAAGCAGTATTGTTAGTGTTATGTGAACTGAATTCAGACTTAATGCTCACCCAAACTAACAAAAAAGAAAGCATGCTTTAAGAACTCCATACAATGCAAGGAAAAAAGTAATTTAATCTTGGATCAATATTTGAAAGTGGTAAGTGGAAAATGCAGCTCAGTAAGAATTTTGGCTCACACATTCCATTTAATTTTGCTTTAATGCAGTGCAAGTTTGAGATAACATTCCAAATGTTGGATTGTGCAGAGGGAAATCAAATACTTGCACTATTTATTTTCTGCTTTGTATTACTATATCACAGTTATATATCGTAACCATATATTATATGTGATACATCATGTATGCATATAAAATTTGTGGCATTTAATATATTGAGATGCCAGACCCTGTATTCACATGTGAAATAGAACAGGCCAAAAGATCAGTTGGTGCCAGAACTGTTTTGCCAGCTGGTGAATATGAGTTTCATCCTTATCTAGATAGCTGTCAGTCCACATTGCTGGTATAGAACCAGTCTGGGCATAGTGCTGCTGCCTGTGTCATTCTGCTGCAGGCAGAACTACATTTCAATGCCAGGAAGGGGTAAATTTCAATTACTCAAGTTAAAGAAGCTGAAGTTCTGCTCTGTATAGGGTATGGTAACAGCCCAGCTGTGTGCTGTGTTATACACAGAGATTGTATTTGCTCATTTTAGCCTCTCATACATTGCTGGGTACTGCCTGACCCCAGACCCCAGGCGCCAGAGGAGGGTCTTCCACAAATCCTGAATGCTCAAAGTCCTCCAATCTACATGTCCTACTTCTTCAGAAACTGAATCACAACACATCAGTGCTGGTGGGATGAGCCTACTGTTTGTGCTGGTGCTTGGATAGGCTTTAAGGGAATTCATAAGATTTAAAAAATTATCTGCAAAACAAAACAAAAGGAGGCAGTGCTTCCTAACTGACAATGCCATGGATAGAGAAGATGACATTCGCATCTGCTGCTGTGTGTCCCTAGTTTAGACTCACTTTGCCTCCTCCTCTCCCATCTTTTGTCTGACCTGCACATGTAGATTGTAAAATTTTCAATTTAATACTTTGGTTTTTTTTCAAAATACATTGCTCTTTCTCTCATAGGAAGAGATTATGAAAGAGATTAAACTCTGATCCTGATAATGAGCTGAGATTCTGATACTGATTATAGGTGACACTGCTTTGTAAATAATAACGATTCTAACAATAATACCTATTAAGTAAGTAAAAGGGGTGTGGTTGTGGTTTGGGGGTGGTTTTTTATTGTTCTTTTGGTTTGAGTTTTTTGTACTTCTTGCAGTTATCAGAAAGAAGTAAATAAAAAGAAGACTAATTGTTGGTTTAATTCATTTTATTCCTGACACCCTTTGTCCCCCAGTTTAGAAAAAAAGGAACATGGTTAGTAGTATACACAACAGTCAGCAAGAAATAGAAAAAAATCCAAGGGGACGGTATAGGAAACTTAGCTTGCAACAGTTACATGTGGAGGTGTCACAGCTGTGCCAGCAGTGGATGAATTTGCTTAATGAATATTTTCCCTAGGTATCCAATAACGTCACTTGTGATTTCCACTGAAGATTACCCACCAGTTAGCACAAATCCGCTTTTTAATTGGCCTGTATTGCACATGCCATATCCTGACTCCCCAGTCTCTGAAGCACTGGCATGAGAAGGAAGGTGGGTATCTCTGTGTGTGGGGATGGTTAATCTTAATGCATTACACGAAGGGCATGCACAGCAACAATTAATTTTTAAAAGAAAAGAATAATGTGCAGTAGTTTGAAGTGATGAGAAGAGGAAATGGGACCTGGGGAGTAACTAATGAACAAGATTAATTAGCCACAGCAGAAAGATCTAAAGCTCCACTGAATTCAGTGGGAAACTTTAATTCTCTTGACTTCTGTAGGCCCTGGGAACAACCCAAGGAGGCCTGGAGTAGAAAATCCAGTAGGAAGGCTAAGTTTACCCAGACTTATTTTTAAAAGAATGTCAAAGTTAGTGTGTGCTGAAGGTACTTAAACAGCTAGGCAAACTAAGTAAAGGGCAGCATAATGCAGGAAGCTGACAAGCATGTAGCATGGCAGCACCAACCAGCAGCAAGTGTGGAGGGAGACAGAATGACTCCCTCTGCTATTTGACCATAACCCAGATGCTTGTTTCTGCTCTTCATGGTGACATTGCTGCTGTGGCATGCTTGGAGGAGAGGGAGAAAGAAAATAAATATCCTTGAGAATAGAGGATATTTTCATCTAGATATGCAATGGCATAGCGCCTCTCTCTGGTGCGCTGCAAACTGTACAAATGTCCAGTAAAAGCTATTTTTCAGTTTTCAAACTTCCAAATTGAAATATGAACAAAGGGAACCAGGGAGAAAAGAAACAGGAGCACAGAACCAGGGCCACAATGATCAACTGGAGCTCAGGAGGAAGTTTCCAGGAATCCAAGTGCAGTTCACCATTCCAAGTACAGCATGCTCCAGGTCGCCATTTCTCATCTCAGGAGCATAATGCAGATGACTTCACATTCATGGGTGCTCTCTGACATGCTGTCTTTCTGCAAGGTCACCCCATAGGGAAGGCAACCATTTTGGTACCTTGATGTCTTGTAGCAGCAGGGATGAATGAGTGCAAAGATGATGACAGTAGTGACCTAGGACCACGGGGAGAGGAGAACAGGGGTCCAGGAGGACAAGAAGTCAGCAGTTTTGAGTAAGCACAGTGAGATACTAAGGAAGCAACAGCAGAGGCAGATGAAAAGGGCAGCAGACAATCTCTTTCAGGTAAGAGAGAAAGGCAGGAAATGGGAGAGGTGGCCAGGATCTCATGTCCACTATAGTCTAAACCAAGTATTTGCAGTTAAAATATCTCTTTATTGGTCAGATTGAGTAAGAATAGCTTTTCTCTAGAACTTGTGCAAAGCTTGTTATTATAGTCAGGTTCTTCCTCCTCAGTTTATACATATTTTAAATGCCTTTTTTTTTTTTTTTTTTTCCTTCTATTTTGGCTCTGATTTTCTGTTTAGTGTTTGTCCTTTTCAGCCTTGCAATTGTTATGACTATTCTCACCTGTGCAGTGTTGGCTGGGCTAGTAAGAGCAGCAGCTTGCCTCCTGTGCCCAGGGTAAAATAGACATACCAGACACAAAGACCTGAAGAATCAGGAAGTGTACCTTTTCTGTAAAGCATTCTTCTTCCCCATTTTTCTAGGCACCTCCTTTACTGATCTGCAAATGCTAATGAACCACTTCCTTCTTTTTTATAGGAAAGTATAAAATTAATTTAGATTTCTTAAGAGCAAGACAAACTGTTTATTAGAGATGGCTCAGTTTTGTTCATATATTCAAAGTATTTAACTTTCTCCCTCTCTTCCAGAATGATTGGATTCTCCTTGCCCAGATTTCAATGTAAGTCTCAGAAAACATATGTTTATTACATATAAATATGTATAAGTTCCTTATAGCGGCTTTCTGTGAAATTCTGCTTTCCACTTCCTGGAAGCACTGCCAGCTGAAGGAGTGTATAACTGCACAGCTCCCACATTCCTCCAGATAAATACTATCTCACAGATAACATGGGCAGCATGGATGCTAATTTTTAATATTTGCATCTTATAGTAGGTTTCAGGAGCAGCAGAAGTAGTAAAGCTTCTCAGGTTTGAATTTCTAAGGACAGTGTCAATCCACTGTAAATAAATAAACAAATATTTTGCTTTCAAATTAAAACTAAAAATAAATAACTAAAAAAAAAAAAAAAAAACTCTAGGAAATGTGGGCATTTGGTTTTGCTGGTTTAATCTATTTTAAGCTTGCAAAATGTAAATTTCAAGTTTCAACCTGTTCTTTTGACTTTCCCAAAACATTTTGTATTTTCATACAGTGGACTTTCACAACCAGCTTCAGCTGATGGATTCTGCACCACTGTGCCCAGACCACTTCTCTTTCTTTCTCCTACACACTGCTTCCTTGCCTGTGTGTTTCCCTGGGGTGGTTAAAATAACCATGCAGACATGTAGTGAGTCGCATGAGTTAGCAGAAATCAATTTTTTCCCCTCTAGAGTTAAATTTCAATCAGGTCAGTAAACTGATCTGCCTCACTGCATCCAAGCAAGTGTGAGACAGTGGTGGGAAGAGATAACTGCAGGCAAAAGGGAAGCAGGATTGCCCACGGGTTTTTGTGATTTTACACTGTTTTATGCTGATCATGCACATGACATTTATTCCCTGTTATTTCCCTCCTCCCCACCCTGTTTCCTTTCCCCAGGTGTATGCTCTCCCTGCCTGTAACTATTTATTGAGTCCTTGGATTATTTGCAGGAGAGATAAAGTTATTCAATAAAGAAATTAAAAATAAAGATATTGAGATAGTAACTATAAATGTATATTTGAAATTCTATCTTTGTAGTGCCAGGCTGTGTTGTAATATTTGTGATATATTGCTATTCCCTTTACATTATAACAGATTGTCTATTGTAGAGGCAAAAATTAATAAAAGGCATGTACATTAGCATTATGACACAATTTACTGGCTGCCAGACAGGAGAAATTTGGAATGTTAAACTGTGTTTGATATGTTAATACATGATTTAAGTAACAAATAGGTCTCTATTAACATCACTTGCTTAAACATTTTCCAATTTTCCTGTTAAGTCAGAGTGGGGAAAAAAAAAGTAATTGATTCAAAGCAAAGAAATTGGGAGCTATTTGACATACTTTAATAGCAGCCCCCTTGTTACAGTTAGTAGCTATCTTCATGAAAAGCAGGCAAGTAGGAGAACACGTCATGTTAATGGTATAAGTACTAGTAGTGATGAGTCCAGGCCCAGATGTTTTCTACTCAACAGAATAAAATGGAAAAGAATTGTCATCATGCACTTGTTCAGCTGTCAGAGTCATTATTTAGAAATAGATGAGCTCAACAAGGAAACAACCCCACCTTGCCTCTTGATGTTATGCTTCCAAGTACTTTGCATATTTAGTTTTTTTATAACAGGCACAATATGTTGTTTAAAGGAACTGTAAAAGATTTAGGAAAATGGAGAAGTGCTGCAGTTGCATATATCAACAACTCTAGGGGCAAATTCCACCTCTACCAGTGACCTTCATTTTCACTAGGGAAAAATCACTTCTCTTTTTCCTGTATTAGTACCTATTTTGTATCTCTAGCATTTTTAAGCTCCTTTGATTAGGTATTTCATATTTTGGCTTGGTAAAATCCAGATGTAATGAACCCATGAGCTTCTAGTCCCATTTGGGGTTTGAGGCAGAATCAACCTGGAAATTATAATTATAATAATAATATGTGTAAATATAGCTGCTTATATAAGCATAGAAAATAGTAACTTTTAACTAGATTAAATGAAGGCAATTACTTTTTTTTTATAAGCAATTTTTTTTAAATAAATAAATATTTTTTTATAAATAAATATTTTTTAATTTAATTTAAAATTTTTATTTTATCTGCAAGTTAACCAGCTAATCGGCAATTGTATCTGTCTTCTGGTTTAAAGAAGAGCAAATACCATAACACCTGAAAAGACACCGAGGAAACCCTTAAATCAGTTCTTTGTTACAACTGAATACTAGGTACAGTTCAATGGTGGCTGTATGTAATTTCCATCTCTTATATTAGTGCTTGCATGTATAAATGTATATATGTACATATACATGTATATCATATGCTTGTATGTATAATGGCTAAAATAAATATATTAAAATATAACACAACCTTGATATAGTCTGTCCTCAGAAGGGTTAACATCCAGGATATGAGCCTCTACACAGAGCTGACACTGAACTACAGCAAATTAGAGATTTGTTTCTGTCAATCAGATATGACATTTAAGCCAATTTCCCACCTTCACAGATTTTCTGCCTTTAGTGCAACAACTGGTAATGTAAGAAGCAGAGCACATGATATTGTTAAAAATCAAAAAGGCAGACGAATTTGCCTTCTGCCTTTAGTTATTGAACTAAGTATTCCCTTTCTGCTCTGTGAATTAGAGATACCCTGAGAAGAACTAAACAAAACTCTAAATCTGTTCATTGTTTAATTGTGATAATAACATAACCCACTCTATCTGCTGGTGTCAAAATGGTCTAACTAATATCAGTGAGAAAACTTTGGGGTTTTTTGATAAGCTTGGGGTTGGTTGGTTGGTTTGGGGTTTTTATTGCTCTTGTGGTTTTGTGGATTTTTAGTTCATTTTTGTTTCATTTCTTAAAGGGTTTTATAGGGATCTCTTCCTGTTCTAGCTGCACTTTTAGAGACATTTTTCAATCACAAATATATGCCAGAGATTTAAGACAAGTAAGAGCCTCAACAGTTGCAAAGGGCAGTCAAATCTGATCTTTTTTCTAGAAATAATCTAGGGTTTTGCAGCTCCAGAGTCCTCATTCTGTCCTGGGCAATTAAACAACCCACAGAGGACTTCAAATAATTCCTCCCTACAGGTTGCGCATGATTTCTGAATGTGTAGGGTTTGATTCTGCAAAATAGTTAACAACAGGAATGTTTGAGGTGGTGAGGGGTGGGGGGAGGAAAAGATGCAAGGAATAAAGTGTTCTAAATTACATTTAGGGATTGCTCTAGACCAAAATATATACAACTGTAGATGTGGATGGTGTGCTTAAGGAGGGGAAGGAAAAAAGTAGCAGATAGCAGAAAAAAAACATCAATTTTTCGTAACACCAAGACTGTGAGGATTTAAATAGCTTATATAATAGCAATTTTGCTTGCTATGCACAGTACAAATTACAATATTCCTTTTCAGTTCTATGACTTTCATATTCTTTATGCACCCCCATAATGAAAGGACATCCTAACATGTCCTCAGACTATACGCAACACATGAAGTTCAGTAAGGTCCTGGGCCAGGGCCAGGGCCATCCCCAAGCACAAATACAGGCTGGGCAGAGACTGGATTGAGAGAAACCCTGAGAAGAAGGACTTGGGGGTGTTGGTTAATGAGAAACTGAACATGAGCTGCAGTGTGCACTCGCAATCTAGAAAACCAACCATGTCCTGGAGTGCATCAGAAGAAGAATGACCAGCAGGTCGAGGGAGGGGATTCTTCCCCTCTATTCTTCTCTCATGAGGCTCCTCCTGCAGTACTGAATCCAACTCTGGGGCTCCCAGCATAAGAAGGATGTGGACATGTTGGAGCGAGTACAGAGTAGGTGATAAAGATGCTCAGAGGCCTGGAGCACCTTTCCTATGGAGACAAGCTGTAGAGCGTGGCTTGTTTAATCTGGAGAATAGAAGCCGCAAAGCCCTCCAGTACCTAGAGGGGCTGACAAGAAATGTGGAGGGGGACTTCTTACAAGGTCATGTAGTGATATGACAAGGGGGAATGGTTATAAATTGAAAGATTTAGATTATTGCTCAGATTTAGATTTAGATTATTGCTCAGAGAATACCATCTGTGTGAGTGTTCAAGGCTGGATGGGACTTTGAACAACCTGGTATAATGGAAGGTGTCCCCAACCATGGCAGGGGGTTTGGAACTAGGTGATCTTTAAGGTCCTTTCCAACCCAAACCATTCTATGATTCTATGATGCTATGACTGCCTTCTTCAGACATTCAGATGATTAAGTTACTAAGTGCATAATGTTATCCACCATTGCTCTTATTTTAGTTTTTGGTAACTTCCTAAATTAGCTATTAAAGTAATGACTCTTGTGTGATCTCTTTTCTTTTTTTGTTTTGCTTTGTTTTGGTTGGACTTTTTTGTGGGTTTTTTTGGGAGGTGGAGGGGTGGTAGCCATTAAAATGTCTTACAGATAAATTATCATATTGGAGTTGCAGCAAAACCTGTGACTTTTATTTTTTTTAAGTGTATAGAAATTAGTTATAATAAATACCAAAATTAAAATCAGGCAGCCAAGAGAAAAATAAGTTTTGACAAAACTGGAGCTATTCTGCAAAAACACTTACACTTCTGTGGGGTAGTACAGACTTTGAAAACTGTGGGGTTTTTTAATTCAGCTATCTAATTTCTTTAATTTTTATTTAGGGATCTGAGGCATTTACAATACATAGTACATCCATTTCAAGATGTACCGCAAATTGACAATGTTGTTGCTGAAGCAATGACCATTCCAGTTTATTAAAGGACAAATGGAAGTTGCTGAAAGATAGTCAAAAAGGACCAGAGCTATCCAATTGTTTTGCTCATGTGTCAGGCACTGGCTAGGTAGCTCCAGAGCCACAAGGTATGGCTTCACAAGGGGTGAAGAACCCTATGGAGGCAGACTGCATATGCCCCAGCCACATACAATGCCCTTTATAGACGGGTGGTAGCAGTGGCCGCCATTCCCATAGATATGGCATAGGTATAGGTCTGGCTTGGTTAGTATGGACTAGCTACTGAGAATAACATTTCCAAAGGTCATCATTAATATTTTAATGCTTGTAGACACTTCGTAGAAGCAAGAGATTTTAGGATTTTGTGTGTTTGTTTCTTTTAACTTTCTGTGTTCTCCAGCTTTGGATGATCACATCCACTTCCTTCCATGTTCAAAGGAAACCTAGTGTCTGAAGACCTCCTTACTACTTCTGAGCCTTGTCCCACATTTGTCAGTGCAATAAAAGAGCTGCAAGCTGCCTCCATAGAGATTTGTTTGTTTGATTTGATTTTGGTTGTGTTTTTTTTGGGGGGGTTGGTTCTTTTTTAAAGAAACCTAGAATCATAGAATAGTTAGGGTTGGAAAGGACCTGAAGATCACCTAGTTCCAATCCCCTAGCCGTGCGCAGGGACACATCCCACTAAACCATATCGCTCAAGGCTATGTCCAACCTGGCCTTGAACAGCGCCAGCAATGGAGCATTCACAACTTCTCTGGGCAACCCATTCCAGTGCCTCACTGCCCTCACAGGGAAGAATTTCTTCTCCATATCCAATCTAAACTTCCCCTGTTTAAGTTTAAACCCGTTACTCCTTCTCCTCTCACTACAGTCCCTAATGAAGAGTCCCTCCCCAACATCCTTAAAGGCCCCCTTCAGATACTGGAAGATTGCTATGAGGTCTCCACACAGCCTTCTCCTCTCCAGGCTGAACTGCCCCAATTTTCTCAGCCTGTCTTCATTCGGGAGGTGCTCCAGTACCTAGATCATCCTCATGGCCCTCCTCTGGACTTATTCCAACAGTTCCATGTCCTTTTTACGTTGAGGACACCAGAACTGCCCACAGTACTCCAAGTGAGGTCTCATGAGAGCAGAGTAGAAAGGCAGGATCACCTCTCTCGACTTGCTGGTCACACTCCTTTTGATGTAACACAGGATACAGTTGGCTTTTTGGGCTACAAGAGCACACTGCAGCCAGCTCATGTTCATTTTTCCATCAACCAACACCCCCAAGTCCTTCTGCGCTGGGCTTCTCTGAATCTCTTCTCTGCCCAACCTGTAGCTGAGCCTGGGATTGCTCTGACCCAGGTGTAGGACCTTGCACTTGGCATGGTTAAACTGCATAAGATTGGCATCAGCCCACCCCACAAGCATGTCAAGGTCCCTCTGGATGGCATTCCTTCTCCCCAGCTTGGAGGGAGCCACCGAAGCACCCAGCTTGGTCTCATCGGCAAACTTGCTTAGGGTGCACTCAAACCCACTGTCCATGTCACCAACAAAGATGTTGAACAAGATCAGTCCCAAAACCGATCCCTGAGGGACGCCACTCTTTACTGGTCGCCAGCTGGATATTGAGCCATTGAGCACAACACTTTGCATGTGGCCATCCAGCCAGGTCTTTATCCACCAAGTGGTCCACCTGTCAAATTGATGTCTCTCCAATTTAGAGACAAGGATGTCATGTGAGACGGTGTCAAACGCTTTGCACAAGTCCAGGTAGATGACACCAACTGCTCTATCCCTGTCATCAGTTCTGTAGTCCCATCATAGAAGGCCACCAGATTGGTCAGGCAGGAATTCCCCTTACTGAAGCCATGCTGGCTGTCACCAAGCACCTTGTTGTTTTTCATGTGCCTTGCATGCCTTCCAGGAGAATCTGCTCCAAGATTTTGCCAGGCACAGAGGTGAGGCTGAGATCTGTAGTTCCCAGGCTCATCCATTTTCCCCTTCTTGAAACTGGGGGTTATATTTCCCTTTTTCCAGTCATCAGGAACTTCACCTGACTGCCATTATTTTTCAAATATGATGGACAGTGGCTTAGCAGCTTTATTCACCAGCTCCTTCTGGACCCACGGATGGATTTCATCAGGTCCCATGGACTTGTATGCATTCAGGTTCTTAAGATGGTCTCAAACCAGATCCTCTCCTACAGTAGGCCCAGGGTCCTCATTCTCACAGTCCCTGCGTCTGCCTTCCAAGACTTGGGTGATGTGGTCAGACCTGCTGCCAGTAAAGACTGAGGCAAAGAAGTCAATGCCGGGTGATTTACTTAAATATTTTCATATAAGGTTCAACTGAGAGAATATTGCTGTAATAATTTTGAATTTGTTTTCATTTATGTGCTCTTTTTAGGACATCCTAACAACAGAAAAACATTAATAAATAATAGATGAATAATATTAATGCTTCCTTCCATTTATAGAAATGTTTATTTCTTCCTCCATATTTCAATTCAGCCCCTAGTCATATCATTCTTTGCTGAGTTATTACAATGTGAAAAACACGTCTTTTTAGAAACAGTAGTGAAATTCTACTTTTTTCTCACAGGGACACCAAACATCTGGCTTCAAAGATAATGGTAGTAACAATTATTTGCACCATAGCCCAATCTAACTTGATAGCTGAAAGCTGTTATTATCTCTCAGCTACTAACCTGTCCCTAGCGAGACAACGTCGTATGAAATGTTATGCCATTTCTCTCTGTGATACTAAACCTTATGAAATGCATGTGACCCGACACAGAAGAAAATTTGCTGCAAGTTTGCCTTTTGTGTTTTACATACATGAATGAATCATGCAGGCTGAATCTAAATAAATAAAAGAAGCTAACATTCAAATGCTGTTTCTCAAAGGAGAAATGCAAACTCATAATACTTTCCCCTAATACACCATCAGCTGTTCAGAGGCATTACCTGAGCAGGGAAATTGTTACCTTGGAAAAACAGATGTAATAATATGTCAAGTTGCTCTTATCCATTACCATGAGAAGGAGCGACAGGGTGAACAACTCAGATTGATAATGCATTTCATTCAAGTCATGGTTCTGCCACTGTTATTGATATGATCAAATATCAGACATTCACTTGGTGGTAGCTGGACCAGTGCTACTTCCCAATGTTGAGTATGCAGCTGCAAGAAATAGCTGCTACCAGACGTCCTAGTCCCTACTCACATGGTGGTGTCCTTTTGGGCTCCACTGACCCCTCTGAGCAGCTTTCATCCTGTGCCAGCTAGAGCCTAGAGGTGGGAGCTGAATACGGTTACAGAGGACTGAGCAAGGGAAGAGATGCTTCAAAGCCTCCCTCCCTCACTGACCATTTTCTTCTAAGCTCCACGTTACACCTTCTGCAATATATATGAAAAGCTGCGGAAGTCAAACAGGTTAGAAACAAGTTTAAGTTTTAATTTTCAAACTCTGCAGTTTCAGTAGTGCATTTGTATAAGTTTTAATATATTCATCTACAAAAGTTTATGTAGGCAGGAAAAGGAAGTGATATTCAGATAGGACAAACAGCTACTTCTAGTATTGTCTTCTGGCCTTTCCATTACCTTCCTGAAAAAAATCACTCCTGATACAATACTCTGTTAAATAGCTACCAAGTCCCATGCACAATGCAAGTTTTATGAGTTCTATCATCAAAAAGCTTTACCATCATTTTATTAGACTGATGCTGGATGCCCCTCCTTTAAATTCTGCAATACTGTTTCATCAATGTGGCAATCACATGCACCCATATTAGTGCCTCTGTGTTTGCACATGTGTGTATACTGTCTCCAAATGGTATTTTTTAAACTCAAATATCTTGAACTGTCTGACATGGGTTATTTTGCTTTATAAAAGGAGCAATTTGGCATGGACAAAAGCTGCATTTCCCCATGCTGTTGTCAACAGTAAATAGTTCCATCACTACAAAGGCTTTGAAGTTGTCAGCTGTTATAGCACCAGCCTGCATATACAGTGCAAGCCTTCTGTCAGACTTTTTATTATATATATCCATGCTCTGGTATATCTCTCAGTACTCCCTTATCTCCAATACAGATTTATCTCTAACCCCTTAAAACTGTTGTTTGTTTCCTTTTATTCCTGCAAAATACTTGCAGGGCAATAACTGAATCATAAAACACAGGTCAGAGAACAGTACCCTGTGATCACAACAGGCAAATCCAGTTCCTCCCCTTTCCCATCCTTTTTGGTATTGTGGATTTACGATGTCTCCTTTTTCTTTCTCTAGGTCCTCATGCTATGTGGTGTTTCTCACATTTAGAGCTTGGCAGACTGAGAAAGAAATGCGATCTTGGTCCTAGTAACAGACTGCAAAGCCTTGGCACAATTGCTTACACAGATGCAAATATACTGAAAATGCTCATCATCTGAGAGACACTTAGCTCTTCAAAAGCAAACAAACCTCTTTTTTTCTCCCCTTCTTCCTGTTGCACTAGCTTCTGTTTAAAAATAAGGCAAGAATACTATTTTAGAAATACCTTCCATGCTTTACAATGCAGTAAGTTCAAGGCCTTTGACTGCTCTTCTAAACACCTCATAAATTTTATGCAGTCCCCAGATGTTCTTCCCCTACACCCCCTGGTGCTTCCTGTACCCATAGGCAGTGATGTCCCTCAGTCTGTGAGAGAACCTGAGGAGCTGTGACTCACTGTCCAGAAGCTGCTGGTCTCCTAGTACAGCCAGCTCAGTGACTGGGTTACCCACTTTCCCTTGTATTCCTGTGCTCCTTAGCGGGTATGGAGATCAGCCTTTTATTATATAACCTAGCAATGATTGAAAACAATAGCCAAGTTTGGAGTGGGGTTTTTTTGGTGCATTGTCCTGAAAATGTTAATGAAACTATTTTGCATAACCAGTACTCTTCATTTCAGATAAATGCTGAACCTCGTTTGAAACAGATGAACTGAAAAAAAATTAATTTGCCAATCAGAATATAAATAATATCAAGACTGACTAGGGGTGAAAGCACTGACAATATGAGAGATGGCTGATGCTGTTTTCATGGTCTTGTGCTCTACTAAATAGAGAAAAGAAGTACCCAGCCATGAACCAAAGAGCAGACAGAGCAGGAGCAGGGAGCTTAGAAATGCAAAATAAAACTTCAGCAGATCTTATTTTTACAGTAGAATGCAGAATGAAACTGGGACTAAAATGCTCTTAATGTTTCTAGGGCATGTTTAAAATCTTTGAATCCACTGTGATTCTTCAAGTGCAAGTTGATCTGAGCCGAAAGAATGCTAATGAGGAGAGGAAGAATGAAACTCAAAACTGGGGCCATACTCAAAATTTGGCCTGCCAATCACCTTTGTCATAACTGCTAATACAATCTAAGTAACATCAGTGTCTTAGTGGCACTAGAGGAAATAGGATGTGCTGTGAATGTTCTTGCCTTACTTTCTTGTTTGTTCTGCATCAAAGATGAGCAAAAAAGATTAAGGAAATAGCAATTAGGAACTACAAATAGCATTACCAATTTAGACTTTCTACCAGAAGGTAGGTCTTTGGAGAAAGACTTCAGATATTGTCATGGTTTGAACTCAGCATGTAACTCAGTAACATGCAGCTGTTCGCTCACCATACTTTCCCCCAGCCCCAGGTGGAATGGAGAGGAGAATCAAAAGAATGTAAAACCTGCGGGTTGAGATTAGAACAATTTAATAACTAAAAAAAGTACAATATAATGCTAACACTAGTAGTAAGGGAATAATAATAAGAGAGATATAAAACTAAAGAGGAAAAGCAAAACCAGCAACAACAAACCAGCAATGGTGCACAATACAACTGCTCACCACCTGCTAACTGATGCCTAATCCTAACCAGAGCAGCGACTGTTCCCTTCCAGGTAAGTCTCCCCAATTACTATACCGAGCACAATGTGCTATGGTACAGAATACCTCTTTGGCTACTTTGGGTCAGGTGTTCTGTCTCTGCTTCCTCATGCCCCTCCTCAGTGGCAGAGCATGAGAGACTGAAAAGTCCTTGGTCAGTGTAAGCACTACTGAGCAACAACTAAAACATCAGTGTATCATCAGCATTGTTCTCAGACTGAAGCCAGAGCACAGCACTGCACCAGCTACTAGGAAGAAAATTAACTCTGTCCCAGCAGCAGGACAGGTATTTAGCTCCTCTGAACCAGGACAGGTATTTAGCCAGATATTTAATTTTGAAGTTTCGAGTGAAATGAACTCAAGAAAAACTTTTCTGAGAAAAATAAGGATCAATGCGACAGTACTGTTGTGCATCCTGGTTCCCAAACACTTTGAGTCTGGCAATGATTTTCCTAGCCTTTGGCATGCAGAGAAATAAGTGTTTCTTTTAAGGATAAAAGTTGACAGCAGTTTATGATGAAGCAGAAGGCTTTTTCTTTCAAGCTTACCAGGACACCTCCTGGAGTAAAATAATTTTTCTACTGGCTCAAGGGTAGATTTACAGGCACCAGATGCAGGAAAATGGTAAGCAACCATTTTTTCCCTGCAGGAGATCCCACAGCTAAACAGTCAAACCAAACAGGGCGTCAGCACACAAAAATGCCTTGCTGGTGAAGTGCAAGATATTTTTTTAAATGAATGCATCCAGGCACATGCAGAAACTCATTCATAGAAATGGCACTGCACATGCTGTCATCTGCATGAGTGTAGCTTAACAAATAAGTAGCCACAACTCCGGGGAAGCAGGGTTCCATTTATTTTCTACGTTTTCTTACCCGCATCCAAACTCCAGAGGGAACATCAAGGACAGTAATGGAGTGAAGACATGTGCATGAATAACTCCTGCCAAGGTGGCAAGTTAAAGATGCTGCAGAGGTTTCTAATGACACTTATTTTCTAGCCTCACTTTTCTTTGCTAATTGTGAAACCAAATAGTATGTTCAAGTAGTGACTGAAGGGTAAGCAGAAAGTGAGATTGTCAGTGAGATCAGGAGGCTGTAGCTGGAATGGTAGTGATCCATAGGAGGAGAGTAGGAAAGATGAAAGAAGGAGGAATTTGTAAGACAAAATTTATGAATGACCTACAAAAGCCTGTGATGTACCATTTGTTATTTCATCTGGAGAAGATGCGGGTTGATTCAGTATAACTCTGGTTTACTGATAAATCATTCACTGTTAGCATCAACTTGAAAGATAACATTTTTCTCTTTTGGGAGGTCTGAGACAGTAGTTAATCAGTGGTTTAAAAATCAAGTTTCATGCAAGAGTTACTACATTGCTATACTGTTTATCCATTCTAGCTGAATAAATAAAATTTTTACTAAATCAATGTTGGTTTTTTTTTTTTTTTTTTTTTTTTTAATTTCTTCTAATAAGACCCCTGGAGATTTTTCACTTCAAATTGTATTAGAAGTGGTGTATCCAAGGAACCATTTTTCAGAGACCATAGCAACTCATACATGTAGCCAGGCAATTTTATGTGGCAAATGGTCAGGTAAATTTCAGAGCTAGTTGTTGCACAGAGGAAAAAAGTATCCTTTATCTAAATACAGAATTGTACCCTCAGAATTTTTAGGAAAAAACCAGCTAACAAGAAAACAAACCTAGCCAATCAAAACAAAAAACAAAACCCACAAAATACAAATAAACAAAAAACAACAAAAAAAACCCACCAAAAAAACCCCCCACAAATGAACACAACCCACCCCCCCAAATCCACACCCAATCAACAAAAATAAGAACAAAAAAACAAATTAGGAACATCAGTTTTCTTCTTTTAGTTTTGCACCACTTTTACACCAGTGGTTAATTCAGCAACTCTGTGAAGACAGTCAACCCTAATGATTTCGCTCAAGATATTTCCTTCAAAGGACTTTGTTACTGAATCCAGCAATAATTCATAGGACAAAGTATCTTAGGAAGAAAATCTGTGCTTAGTTTGCAGCATTTTTGCTTGCTTTCTTTAGGAAGAGAATCAGAACACCCCAAGAACAGAATTGTGATTTCTTTTTCCCTGCTTACTGCAATTAACTCTCATCTTTGCACTGAATTTGGTGAATATATGGGTGTCTACATCATCCAGCCATAGCTAATCCCTAAGGGACCTTCTATTTCAGTGCTGAAAGCCTTCAGTCCTCCTTTCCCCAGGCTAACTTTGGTTTTCCATAAGTAGAGCTACACTCCTGCGTGGCACTGGCATTTCTGCTTAAGTGTTAACCTCTTCTTGCTATGCCTTAAAGAGCCATTCTAGAAAAACTGTGATTTCCACCACAGAAAGCAGAGCTGCCCAGACAAAGCATCCCCTCATCAGACTTTGGTTTGAGAATAAAACAGGCCAAGGCTAATTTTCACCATACAACAGTTGTAGATTGCAACTAAGTAGACTTTTGTCCATGAACAGCATTTAGTTTTCTGATAGCCTATATATTTGTTCCCATGGCTCAGAAGCACATGAAAATGCCTCTTGAGCCTCTAGAGATCTACCACATTCTCAAAATGGGTAGAATATATTTCTGGTTTACAGTTCTTAGAAACAGTAATTTTTTAAAAATAGTGAATATATACACTCTTTTGCTGAGGTTGCCCACTATGGTAATTTTTGTTACTCTTAAGTCATGAGTCTTAGACCATGGTCATGAAACACAGTAATGACCTCCTTCAATTCTATAAATCCAACTAACATCACTGTTGCTTTTTCTGCATGACTGGGGCTTTAAAACCAAGAATTTATATTAAATACAGAATATTGTGCTCTACTGATATGTTTTGGTTTGGGTTTTTTGACTCCCAATTTTTCAGCCTGAAACAAATTTTATGCTAACATACTATCCCTGTTTTAATTTAATTTCTATTTAATCATTTCACTGATGTGGCAGAAAAAAACCCGAACATGCTCACATTAATTTTATTTAGTAATGAGAGTACAGCCATATGCTGTAGAAGTGTAGGATTTTGTATTCAATTTGTCACATCCATAATACCGAGCTGTCAGGATGCTAAGTTTTTACAAGCCGAAATCGCAAATATACTGAATTGAAAAAAAAAAAACCCAACCAACCAAAACAAAACCAAAACCCACTCTTTTTTTGATTTGGCCTTATCTGTCAGCTGAGATAAAGCAAAAAGTGCTGTTAGCAAGAAAGCTTGCTGGCGTGGCTCTTAACTCTACAGGGTTTTTTTCAAGAAAGCCATCAGTCATTTAACGACCATGTCAAAGTATAATATTTGGGGTCTCACAGCACTGGTATGTAAAAGGCTCTGCAAGATGATGCAGGGAACCACCACTGGATAGCTATGGTGTGTAAGAAGTTGCTGCTAAAGTGTTATCTCCAGCCTACATCCTGCTTGCAGAAATGGTGTGGGATTGTGGCCACAACGGCAGCAAATAGAAGATATTCTCTCAACAAAAGTATCTGGCATTTGTGATTTTTCTTTTATCCCCACAGAGATCTAGATATAGAAGATTAAAAAATTAGCTTGAATAATACATCAGAAAAAAAATAAAATCAGAAAAAACATAGGAAAGAGAAGATGGCTTTTTGTCTTACTGTCTCAATGGACGTTTTCATGTGTAGAGTGACATGTACCTTTGTACACTAGTGGATAGAAAAACAGATTTTTTTACCTGATATCCTTGTTTTATAAGGTGTATCTTTCCTTATTTATACAGATAAAATTCTCATTTGAGCTAGCAACATTAATTACTTCCCAAATTTTCATGTTTCTTTGCCCTAGAAAGTAGGAGCATCCTCTTAATTAGTGCAATCTTATGAACACAGAGGAAATGCAATAAGAAACAGAATGAGTGTTATACCATTAGAAACTCTTACATGTGTTCTCTCACTGAAGGTATGCTTTCAAAACAGAGGCAACTGCATCAAAAAACTTTAATAAAAAATATGATTCTGCTTTTTGCCCTCTAGAAAAGAATGCATATGCATTCTCTAATAGCATCTTTTCCTTCACTGTTTTGAGTATTTATTTCTCAGTTTAGAAATACAAAATTACAGATACTTGTGAACATTATGCAGTGTAGGAAGTCCTACTTTATACATGTCCTTATGAAATATTGTGAGTTTTCTTACTTTCTTCCTTCACATTTGAACTAAACATGAAAATACATTGCTCCACAGAGAAAAATCAAAATGATAAAATCTTTCAATTTAGGCAACAAAATAAAGCTCTTATTTTAAATATCAAAAATACCAGAGTTTCAAAGCAAATATTGTTTTCACAGGAATAAACACAAACACAATATGTATGAAATACCATTGGACATAGTCAGATCTTTATTTTTTTAGCCCTTTATTGCTCCTAAACTTGAGGTTTTCTAATTGAAAACCCAACAAAAACAGGGAAAGTGAACTTAGCTTCACAGCTAAGACGTACAAAGCAGTTGATCTATAATAACCGGTGTTGGTAAACTGAACAAAGCTACTGGTGGAGGGCTGTAAGTGAAAATTGCCCTAGATTTGGTAACTCCACATGAAAAGAGATCAATCCATAGCAGAACAGAGGTGGCTTTTAAGCCATTAATATATCTCCCCCCCCCCCCCCCCCGCCTTTGGCCTTTGGTTTCATCTTTGCATTTTGTTGGACAAATACTTTATTTTCCTTTTATTGCACCACTGAACAGAAGAATAAATTGATAACTTTGGTCTCTATATTGTTAAAGAAAGGATGCGTGGTTGAAATTATGCTCAGAAATAGTGGCAAGAATTAGAATTTTCAGTTTATATTCCCACACTCTGTGTAACACTGAGGCTCCCTTAGGACACTAAGTCTCTCTGCATGATGTTTTACTGGCCCTTTTTTCATATTTTCTAATGCAGCCTATTCGTCCTATATCTGGTACTATATCCTAATTATTATGTGCCATTTCCTCTTGCCAAAATGGCTCTGTTTGATTTCAGATTGCACCCAAAGCAATGCCTATGAGATAAATTAATTGCCTGCCCTTTACAAATTCAGAAAGACTTCTCTCCCCCAGTCTCTGGTTTTGTTCTCAGATAGGTGTATTAACCTTCCCATAGAAGATATAACCTCCATCACTAAGGTAGAATACAAATGAGCAATTAACCAATGCCATATACTTTTAGCACTTTAGGTTTTCTACCACCTGATTCTTTAATGGAGCTTTGACTTTATGATATATATGTGTTCACCTTGTATGGAGCAGAATTTTAAAGTGAGTTGTAACAACAGGGAGCAGTATGTGAGCTTTCTCAGAAAATAAATGGCACAGAAAACTACATGCCATTACCTGAAAGGCCATTTATGTCTGTCAGAAAAAGAAAGGTTATTTAATGCCAGAGGAATTGATACTGTACTTAGGCCAGCCCAAATGCTTATACCACTGGTGAGATAACCTTCTTCTACTCTGTGAATTAGTTTATGAATCATCTTTGAAGCCAGAAAACTTCTCAATTACTGTTTGTAGTCAGGCACTCACAAAGAGTCTCTCATTGAGAAGTTGCCTAGGAAGAGAAAACTTGGATAATTCTAGAATATTCTTTCCTATAGTTTCTGTTTTTCTGATATGCCCTATAAAATCACATTTTCATTCATTTTGACTTCCAGAGGTATTCTGAATACCGCTAAGAAAATACCTCATTGCATCTCCTGCAGACGTTATGTGTCACATGCTCAGATACTTCCTAAGAACATTTTGGTCCTCATTCTCAAGGTGCTGAGAAGGGAACTCCTTAAAATTCTCACCCTAATCATGACTGCTTACCTGAGCTCATATACAGTGTAAACCATGATGCAAAATTAAAAACTAATATTACACTTGAAGACAAGGCTGTGCTAAACAAGCAATATCTAGCTGGCAAAATCAGACTATTTCAGACCTTCAAAGTGCTTCAAGTGGCAGACTCAGCAATAACAATAAAACTTCATTAATATCTGTACAGAATATCAATACTTTAAAAGTGAAATATGCTGTCTGAGGCTGGTGTAACTGAATTTATACTGAAGCCATACACCGATCAGGCAGTATCAGGGAGTCACAGCTCTTCACACCTTTAACTGACTGAACCTATGCCAAAGAAATTCTGCATTGTAGCTGCATGCTCAGTAAAGAAAAATATTGAGTTTCTTGGCAAGCTACCATGACTAAAATGCTCACTAAATAGCTAACATATAGAAGAGGAAAGAGGAAAAGGTGAGTTTGCTAGCAACAGAAATGTTCTTGGTATTTGAAACTTTTCTGCAAAGACTACTGAAGGTAACAGGAGTTTGCCCCCATCATAACTTAAGTGTATCAATACAAATCATACTTGGCTGAAATTACTTGTGTCTGTATCAGGCTTTAATGTGTGTTAGTGGAAACTATTAAATCTCTGATGCTGTCTTTTCCTTCCTTTATATGCTCACCTGGGAAATATGGAGGATGTAAAACTCCACTAAGATTAACTTTCCTTGGCAGAAATATTATTATTATCCCTCTATTTCTTAATACCCAGTGCAAATGTTGAGGAAAACTTGTTCCACATAAAGAAACTAATTTGCCTCCTCATTATTACATTCACAGGGACTGCATTTCAGCAGTTACAAAGGATTAAGGGAATATTAAAATCTTTAGATAACTGTTGACAATTATGTGAGTCTGGAAATATTGCCTGTAAAGGGAGGAGGTCTCTCATGCTGTATTGTTTGTGACTGTGCAAACAGCAATAGGCAGGAATAATGAGTGAGTCTGGATTCCCTCATCACTACTCACACAATCAAAATTCAGCAGAAAACTGCTGTAGCATATTAGATACGAATAGTCTCAGTTAAGGACAATTAGCAGGGCTGCTGTGCATATGAGAGAGACAGGTTATTGTGGCACCCGAGACGAAACAGATTCAGAACAGGAAACAGAATATGGCTTAAACATCCTTAAGTGTTGTTTATGGCAATTCAGAAATCTTTTGCACTGTTTATCTGAAGTTTATGGTATTCTGAAGAAAAACCTGAGAATTACCAAAAGGAAAAAATGGAGTACTGAGAGAAGAAAAGTCAAATATACCAACAAATATAGCTAACGGTCTTTCTGCTTAATCCGGTCATTACAAAACCTACCTTTCAGAAAACAGACGAGAGCTGATTGCAGCTATTAAAGCTAAAATACAGCTGTCTCCTACTTGTTTGGTACTCAATAGAAAGCCATGTGAAATTACTTTGATAGTTAATTCAAACATGCCATTTAAAAGCACTTTCTTTTAGCAGTGAGAACTTGAAAATTGGTAGTTCTACAGCATCAGGTTGAGAAAAGGGTTCAGGTTTAGATCAGGATTAGAAAAAAATATTACTCAAGAGGAAAATTTTTTAATATATATTTTGGGGTTACCAGTTGGAGATGTTTTCTCTTGCCCAGATTCTATATTGGGCTTCTGCTAAGATTTAACTAAGAGTTAAGAAAACTAAAAGCTCAAGGGATGAGTTTACTTTAGTATGTTGATATTTTGAAGGCTGAGAAAGATAGTGGGTGTTACCTAGACCTGAAACTGAATAGCTGATTTAACAGAAGAAGCTGTCTCCCATAGCAACTGTTTGGATTTTAGGTTGTATATGTTGCTCATGATCAAGAAGCAAAGACTCCACAACGGATCTTAGTATTTCATGTCAAGATAACTGTGATGATTTGGAAGACAGCTGACATTTGTTAAGCACAAATAACTTTTTAGACAGAAAGTCCTTGATGCACCAAGTCAGACTCTGATGAAAGGAAAGTTTGGAGTTCATAAGGTAAAATTAATATCGTACAAACCTGGAGTTGAAGAAGTAAAAGATGTTATTTGGTCCCCAAATCAATAATGGTATCAGTGGGATATGTTAGTCCCTGAGGTCAGATTTAGCCTTGGGTTTGGTTAAGCTTATGCAATAGCCTATACAGATTGTCATAGAACTTCCTCAGGTTCACAGACAAAAAAAGGGTTAGATGTCAAAGTAATATTTCATTTGGTGAGAAACCATTGAATTACAGGTCTTTACAGAATTAGGAAAAATGCTCATGCTTTTAGCTAGACCAAGGCCAAAGGAAAGATGCTGTGGCCTTGGAAGACTTGGGACTGAGTTTGAGATTAGCTATGTTAGGTAATATAACAAAAAGTTCAATTGCAGCAGTAAATTCAAAGGGCTGCAGCTTTTGAGTTTAGCAGCCTTGTCTAACACTGAGGATGTATTTAGAGTCTAACACTGAAAGATGATAGCTCTGGATCAGATTTTCTTAAGGAAATTCAGCTAGAGTTGAGAATGCAGAAAGAGCTTTTTTAGAGTGTGATGCTATGAAATAAGAGCTTGGCATGTGTTGCTTTGGGTGAAGTTGCCTGTTTCTTTGTAGGGAAAAAGGCTCCCCAACTTACCTTACTTCAGATTTCCAGGGAGAGAATAGGGTTAAGACATCACCTGGGCCTAAAATTGCCTATTTTGAGAGGGTGAGGAATGCTTCATTTTTGTGCTTCTTCATGGCTTGGAGAGGTGATTGAGACAGATTTACTGCTGTATGTTGATAAGTGAAATAGGCTACTCTATCAGTTTCCAGAGGCGTCTTTACTGATTGCCAGTTTTTGTCACCTGAAATCACTTTTGTCTCAGGATTGGACCCACAGCCAACTGCCTTGTGAAGGGAGAGGACAATTGCCACAGTTTAATGCATGTGTTTGAGTATTTCACTGTAGTATCATAACTTCATTCATTGTTTACGGCAGAATGATAAAGGTTCACAAAGAGAATGTACCACTATTCACTCTTCTGGGGGCTTAAAGGCTCATAAAAAACACTTGATGTGAATTGTTCCCAGGAGATAAATAATTAGTTTGGAAGAGAAGTAGCACCCTAAGCTTTTTTATTTTTATTCTTTTTTTAATATTGCCTAAACAGAGATCTTTGTAACAAATAGCTAAGGTGCTGGAGTAACAATGAAGTGATTAGGATTAAATAATATTTAGTCCCCCATTATTAAAACGTCAGAACACTCTGGTGCTCTGGGGGTTTAAAATGGCTGTTAAAAAAAATGGCCATTTTTAAAAATTTTAATCAGAATGGCCTTACCATTGTTATTCCAAAATCCTGAATTCATTACTCAGCCAAAACTTCCAGCGATCACATAATTCATTCCATTATTCTTAACATGCCTTTTAGAAGTACAATGTTCTTTACAAAGCTAAAGAAAAACATATTCAGAATATATTTCCCCCAAACCACAAATTTAACACAGAAAATCTTACATAGACTTTGAGAGACTAGGAGAAATGCAAAAAAAAAAAAAAAAAAAAAAGAAAAAAGGAGCTTTATAAATGTGTTCATTTGAAAGTAGATCTTAAGTCTTCAAAAAAGTAGCGCTCTTGTCACATGACACACTGCACCTTCCATCCATCATATAAGTTGCTATTTCCATATCTGTACTTCTTATTCTGCTTTAATTGAATGTAAAGAAAGTGATGCTAACTAAATGTTATCACAAACTGTCATTCATGCAATTAATGGCAAGAAAGACAAGGGGAGGCTCACAAAGTGTCATGGAGAGTCTCTCACATGTAAAGAGTCTCAGGTGGTAGATTAGAGTGCACAGTTTGTATATATGACAGCCAAGAGGATTGCTTGTCACAATTTTTAGTTGTTTGTGCAGACAAAGCTCAGTAATTACTTCTGGACCAATTGCCTTTCTGACAACTCATTGTTCTCAAAGCAGTTCTTTGTCTGATGGCCTTTTCAGACACAAGTGGATTCTCCACCTACAGCTATCCTAATGCTTTTCACTGTTGTTGACTGTGTAATACGTGATCTATCTCAGCAAACAGTCCCTGACAGCACCAGTTCCGGATGTTCTCAAGCAGTGATGAAAGCACAGCATTGCACCCTGTAAGTCAAAAATAACTTGGCATAGATATGAGTAGACATTAATCACATGGAATTTTCCCAGTCAGGGGATAATTTATTTGGAAGTGCACACACACACAAACTTCCACAAATCTATTTTTTGTCATGGTTCTATGTGTCCAGCACACCCAACATCATTTGGTCAGGCTGTTTCAATGGCAGCATGCTTCCTATTGAGGAAATGCAGAATATAGTGTCATTGTCATTCCACTTTTGATCATTTTTCACAAAGGCATAGTACCTTTATCAACTATTTCTGTCCCAGTCAAAAAAAAACAGATATGTCCTTTTCCATCTTCCTTTGCCCAGTGGTGACCTTAAAAAGTATCTTACAGAGTTAAATGAATAAGGATAGCAAAAATTTAGCTTGCATTCCCAGGGAAAAGTTCACTATGTTGGGCTCAGCTGGGAGCCTGTTGAAGCCATTCTGGATCCATACACTGCTTATACTTGTTTGATTCTAATTGATAGAGACCACATCTCACCCAGCAGACATCACCAGTCACTATTTTAATCTTGCTTTAGTCTTTACTTATTAAAGACTGACACATAGAATATGCATTTTTACTTGTATTTGAAGTATGCCCTCGTTTTCGTCATCAACATGAGGCATCATTTCTTCAGTTTTCACTACAGACCACTGTAAATCAATAAGGTCAATTTAACTTTTCAATATGTCCCTTTGGGCCGTTCTCATTTCATCTTGTAAATGGTTCAAGTTTCCTGCATCATCAGCCTTTTGTTCTACTGATGAGGATAAAATCCTGTGCATGTCATCATTTCACACCTGAAGATCTTTCCCGGACGGATTCACAAGCACAACAGCTTTGTTGAAAGGTTCCATTCAGCATTTCTTCTTTACAGGATTGGTGCTTTCTTACAAGCCCTCACATACAGTTCATCTCCAGCAGTACTGTCTCAGGAGCAGGTTACAGAGAAAGCAGTGGCTGAGTCCTCTCTCATTTCCCAGTTCTCTGCGTGAAAATACCATATTTTCCCTCATGGTGCTGCTGTGCCCACACTTAATGCATGGCAGTGTTAAAGAGATACACCATTCTCCCCATGGTCTTTTTGTATGCCTGGAAATCAAAGTCAGGTATCCTATCATGGTTCATTTGTCATTTGCACTGAAATCTGAAGAGTGAGTTATCTCCAGATTGATCTCTGTATGAATGACGTGGCTCACTCATTCTTTTTCTGTCAAAGCCCAGAAAGCTACTGGCAATTTCACCCTACATTAAAAAGGCTGTAGATAGGACAGTTACCTCATACAAGCCACAATTAATCTTCATAGGTGTCCTACAAAACCAGTGATATGGCATGTATCTAGATCATAACACTGTCTCAGGCACTTACCCATGACAGTTGGTGCTTCACTATTAACACTCCTTGGTGTAACTTTGGCCTATGGCAGACAGCACTGCCTCAGACACTGGCCAGGTTTTATTCAATGACAATAGCATAGTAGCAGTTTGGAGACAGTCAACATGGTTTGAAGTGGAGGAGAGTTAAGGTAGGTGAAGCTCAGCAGGGCTGTTCTGCCTAATGACATTTTACTGGGTTTATTTACTTGCATGTGAGGGTAGACTATCTTCCTGAAGGTATAAGCTACTGCTTTGAACACGTGAGGCTGACTAATCTTGAAGGACTAAAATAAGTTTTTGTGAACACCTTCACCAGTAATCTACCTGAAAATCAGAAAGTGACTAATCTTTTCTTATAAACTTGCTGTGAAGTTGCACCATAGTTTGCAAGTATTAAGAAGAAAAAAAACAAACCCCACCTCTTTTCTTTTGCTAAGCTATTTTGCTAAGTGACAAGTGGCTATTTCTGCTGCACTGCCATGTTTGGTAAATGTATTAAGTTCCAGAGCAAGACTTCTGCACCATCGTCTTGCATTTCCTAGCCATATGTTCATTAATTTGTCTTTCAGTTTGCTAGCAGCCTGCAGTGTCTGACTGAAATGCTTTTATTGAAAGCCTTGTTATGTATTACTTGAATTATCTCTATTTGGCACCAACAAACATAACTGACCATCTTCGTTTTACAGTCTATCCATTTCCCTCTTTTCTGCCTAGTCACAATCTTTCATTCATTACCATATAATTTATATCTGTCTCATTTTGCCTTATTTACTGCATGAATTCCTGTTTTCTTATTGATTGCTAACATTTGAGAAGCAAAATTTTCAACAGATCCATCCTGGTCATTTACCACAAAGTCACTTTTATTACATTCAGCTACCTCACTTTGATGAATTGCTGCTTATGCTTCTTTCTGGACCATTGCATCCTGGCACAGGGCACTCCCACACCAGGAATTTCTCCTCCTCTAGCCTGATGGACATGACTGCTATTGACTTCCAGCACCTTTCTTTCCTTTTTTCCAGGCTTGCTCTTCAGCCTTGACCCCTGCCTTTCTCTTTTGTGATTCCCACTAAAATAAACATCCTGCTCCGAATTATTTTTTCTCCATTATTTCCAGTCTTGCAGTACCTGCAACCAAATTTGATATTATTTCTGATATTGTTACCAAAGTGAACACAGCTTTACCTAATGGTAATGTCAGGTTACTAAGGCTCTGTTAGCCTTCCAAGATTGTGCCTTCTAAAAGGTCTCTGCTGCTCCCCTCCCTTTATCTGTGTAGCTTGATTGTCTCTCATGTTACCCTTCTGTGCAATACAGCCATCCCTCAGAGCCCTGTTTGTATCTTTTGCATCATCCCACTTTGTTACATGTTATGTTCATAGATTTTTCATGTCAAGCCCAGTGGTTTCCCAGGGTCAGTTCATTCAGCAAAACATCAGGCCAGGGTGAAGGCATCTGCTTTCATGCCTTAATGTTTTATAAGCTTTGGTAACTGCTCAAATTAACAAGCTTAGCTTTATAACATTTCTCTACAACATATATGATCTTACCTATTTTTATTTATACCCATTTTTTGTAAATTGCATCATTGTCTAAATCTTGTTATTAGTGTCTGGCTTTGCCTAGTAATTTACAGTTTCTCAAATGGTCCAATAGGAAACTGTACAGAACTTTAGTGCCTTTGGAGATTACCCTCTTCCAATTTTTCTGCAATGACTAGCCTTGGGACACTCCAGGCCATTGTCTTCACCTGTCAGATTTGTTCCCACAGTGAAAGATATAGAAAATGCAATTTCTTACATTTTAATGAATGATTCAGTTCATATCCAACTCCAACTAATGAAATTATCATTGAGAAAAGCCCTGGTAAGGGAAAGTTGAATATTTATATCATAAGTGAAGCTTCAGTAACATGGTCAGCAAAGATATTACACAGGTGTATCTCCCTTCCAGAAATGATTAGAAGATTTATGCAAACTAAACATACTTTGAATGCTAAAAGAGCTGCTCATACTTGATGTACAGTATGTCAGAAATGCTTTGATATCTAATATAAAGGCATATTCTAAAACCAAAATTATGCAAAGTTGTGGCAGTTGCACCCACCCTAACAGGACAGTTGAGCCACAGTACACACTAATGAATATATCTGCTGACTCCAGTCCCTGGTGAAGAATTAAAATATATTTCCTGGTGCTAACAGTTATTCACTGAATTTTATCTGGCTTGGGTAACTATTATATCTACTGATTTGGTTACAGCACGGCTGCACAACTGACCATTGCTAGGCACACACTTCGGTCAAAAGCCAAGAGCCCTCAGACCCTATTTCTTGACCACAGATCAGATTCTGCTAGGTTATAAATTCAGTACTGATGGAAGGTAAGAGTTGAGCTAGTCTTCCTCTGAGCAGTGGGTCAGCAGTCAAGAACTCTGTCCTTGGGTCAGGACACTGCCTGGGTCAACTCCTCCAGATTAAGAGTCATCATCTTAACTGATGCATGAAACATGGTTTGGGTTAAGTCCCTTTGAAATTTAAGCTTAAGTCAGTAGTGTAGTGTTTGATTCCACTTAGCATATAGAACATGTAATTTACCAATGTTGTCAGAGTATTAAATGATTTTTGGTTAGCCTAGGTTTTCTTAAGGGATTGCAACCTATGTAATTTAATTTTGTAGGCTTCCATGATAGTGACTAATAATATGTTAACCTTGAAATCTTGGCTAAGTGATATAAAGGATTATACATATATGTATATTATTTTAGACACAAAGCATTGACCAAGTATGGGGCTTGGAGTGGTTCCAGCCACATTGGAGCTCCCCTCTGAGGAGGAGTTTAGAAAGCAAAGCAGTCGTCTCTGAACCTCATGACTCAAAAGGAAGCTCTTCCTGAGAGTTCTGTCTAAACCTGTTCTCTATGTACTTCACAATCCAGTGTTATGTTGCCTTCACTGTGTGAAGTATTTCGAAGTTAGTGTATCACTGAAGGGCAAAATACCTATATTAACCTCTGCTTTATAACAGACTTTAGTTTTAGAGTTATAGTTTCTACCACTTTCTTGATTCATTATATTAGGTCTGAGAAAATGACACTGCTAATTCATGTGCATTATAACACTTCTTATGCTCATACGTGTTATCTTCCTCATTGCTGCTACATTGTTTTACAACAGTCTTATAACAAATTAGATATGGAGGTTTTTAATTTTATTTACTTTCTAAGCAATAAAGTCTAAGATTTTCCAAAAGTTATTTAGTGAATACATTTTAATCCACCACAGACAGGAGTAGTTACTGTTACTGTTAAAATCCTTGGGTAGTACATCTTCTAACTTTAGAAAACCAAGTCATTATCTGAGTTCAACAAACTTAGTTCCTAAAGAAGGAACTGTGACAAAATGCTTCAAACTGTTTTTTCTTATTACTTGCAGGCACACATTTGGGAAAGAAAGGATATATAACATTTCAGGAAAAATGTGTGTAAGTAATATATAGTTACATGCATAGTTACATGCATTGGTACATGTAGAACTATATACATAAACAAAAATATGGACAAGCATTTATACAGAATATAATGTTTATCATAACATAACTATTGAGATCAATAGTACAGTAGCTCATTTCCTACCCATGGCATTTTTATATTCATGGATTTGGTCTTATGACTTACATTGGATCACTTCATCTTTATCAGGTAAGGAACAGTTCTTAGAAGTTAAATATAGTTTATTAAAATGCACATGCACAAGTCTACACACATTATATTCAGATATATCCAGATGCTCATTGTACGCTAGAAGAAAACAAGTCTTTTCTATCTTAAGCAAAACAAGTTTATAAGTTAAACAAACATCAAGATTTTTTGCTTGATCTGACTCCAGGCCTCATAAATATTGCATGATTCAGGTGAATGTGTACTATGTGGTTCAAAATCAGAGCATGTGTATTGCAAAGTATGGGATCTGGACTTTTTGCTCAGTACATTATCTTTCCTATTAGATGCTATTTTTTAAATATATTGGTTCATATCAGAATCCTAAATAAAGAAGACAATCAGCAGGCATGTCTATCTTTATTATTTTAATCTGTCATGCATAACTCAGTTAATCTTATCACCCATTGCTTTTGTCCTTTCTAAAGTTTTTTATCATATAAGCTTCCTTCAGCAAACTCAACATTTATTGTTCTGTCTGTAGCCTTCATCACACGCCTTGTCAGAAATGTGTGACAAGTTCTTTCACCACCATGCTTTCTCTGCTTCCCTAGAAAATAACACTTAACAGACTGCATTTTTACAAAAAGCATAAGATGGCACATCTGAATTCAAGTATTGTTTGTGTGCTTGTTGCATATATTGTTAAGCCACCACTGACATAATTCAGAGCTAGACATATCTTTAATGTAGCAGAGCTGGTCTCACCTAACATGCATCTGAGAACCACTGCGGGTAAAAGAAAAGGATTATTGGAACTCTAACCTTTTTCAGTAGATTAGTTGATTTCCTTGATGAGGAAACTGTAGAAGAAGAAAATAAATGATCATATGTTCCATACACTGATTACCTGAATGTAATGAGAAACTGTCAAGCACCCAGTCACTGTCTCAATTCTTCTATTTTCCTACATAAAGTAACAGATATCAGTGGCAAAAGTATCTCCAAATAAATAGAATTTTTATTTTTTTTTTTTAGAACATATGTTCATGCCAGTGCTGCTTCTGTTTCCACAGTGACCTCTCATGAGCATCAACTGAAGTTGGAGATGATTGTGTTCTTAACTTTTCTTTGAGATGATTGTGTTCTTAACTATCCTTCAGCTTTCTGTGTTGCACCCCATCTAAATAGTTAAGCCCTGATGGGAGCTACATGCCCAAGTGGTGTGCCATAGTGGTCATCCTTAAAAGAATATTTTAACATAAGAAACGGAAGTCAGTCTGACTATGCTTCACCTAACGTCTACATCCACATGATCATTTTTATTTTTTAAGAAGTGTTCCCAAGGCAAATATGTATGATATTTATTTCTTATCACAACCTGACAGCAATTGACTTTGATGTTCCTTGGTTATTACTTCTCTTCTTTAGTCAGTATAGAGAATGAAAGCATTTGTTGTGGTGTTGAACAAATTCTTCAATATATTCAGTTACAAGTAATACTTAGCCATGCAGGATGTTGTTTTTCCTCTATTAGCTTCTTGCTGTGTCGCTTTTTCATCAAATTCTACAAGGTTTTTATTTGTAATGAAGGAAATTGAAGCTAATGAGCCCAAACAGCAGCAATGGCTGATTCATAATGTAATGCCTGTCCTGGAGGGCAATATTTAGTAAAGGCATTGACAAAAAATGGGTTAGGCTGTAAGAAGAAATTAGAAGGCTGCAGTTTGAAGCAATTCAGAGGAACGTAGGTAGGTAGGTTATGCCAAGGGCTGTTGTCGGGGTTTGAGCCCAGTCAGCCACACAGTTTGCTCATTCACTCCCCCCTCTTTCTTCCCCCCATTCCCAGAGTCAAAAACACAGCATTGTAACAGCTACCAAGAAGGAGAAAAACGACTGCTACTGCTGAACCCATGACAGTTGTCTAAGAGTTAACAGCTCTCTGAATGCCTGTTGATTTGAAAGGGGCTGGTTCACTAAGAGAGTTTGAAGAAAAAAACAAATAAAGTTTCTTTAATATATGACCTGAAAGTATTTCAGAAAGAGACCTTTATTGAGCATTTGGGGTTACAAGATGATGCCATGTAACATGTGCACAAATGTTGTTTGGTGGGTTAGGTTTTATTTGCTTGCAATAGCATCTCAAAATCATTTTCATACTCACTCACATTTTCAGTAGCCAGAGCATTTCAGCAAGAGCTAACCTGACACCTCAGTTCACTTCTCTTCTAAGAGCCATTAGGTGAAAATACTGCAAACTGAGGCATCAAGTGGCATACTGCAGAAGGTATCTTAATCTCTCTACAAGTTTAATTTGTTTTCTTTGTACTTCAAGTACCTATTAGTGCAATCTGTTGGAGACTGCCACTATTTTACATTCAGAAAAAAATGTCATTAGGAAAAGGAACCTGCACAATGAAGGGAGGCTGGACTTGGAGGGAAATCCATAGTCTAGTTCTTGCCCTTAAGTGATTGCAACTATTAAAAAGTGCATGGTGGTGTCTCTTTTCCCAGGGATATAAGTTAGGAGGATTTCGCTCATGCCTGGTGTCTCCTCAGGAAACCAGGTGAGTGTGAGATCAGGAGAAGGAAACAGCAGGGGTTAATTGATTTATTCCAATGCATATCATTGTTAAAAATAAAATTACAGCAAGAGCAATAGAGTTTTTAAAAGTTGATGAGCATTTTCTCTACTTTCTCTCCTCTGGGAAAGGGAGTATTTCTAATTTCCATTTTCACGAAAACCTCATACAAAGAAGATTATAACATATAAAACAGTGTTAATAATTGGGCTTTTGTACCAAAACAACTTCACATAGAATGCTCTGAATTAAGAAATTTCTCAAACAATTTAGTTTGAGGAACTTAATTTTTGCAATTGAAAAAAATAATTTTGTTTTTCAGATCTCTAAATATTTTCTTTGTTGAACTTCAAACACCGCACTATATTTTGAGTATTGCTAAATCTATGCCAATGAATTAAAAAAGATATTCATTTGGGATAAATAGATGTGAAAATCTATTTTCCTGGAAACTTCTTTTTATATTGGCATGTAATATTTTCAATCATTACTAGCACATTAAAGTATCTCAGCTTAATTCTGACAGCAATACCTTTTTTATGGCCAAATGTTAATTTACAGAAAAGTAAATGCAGGAAAGGTTGATCTGACCTCCTAAATGATTGACTGTCATGACTGGGAAATGTGTCATGAGGCTGCAAATCTTTAATGGACAGTCACTTTAATTATTTACATAGAAATGTCAGCAGAGCAGGGTATACAGTGCCTTGCCCTCAGTTTGAAGTTAAACAGAAATGTTCCCAGAATTATCTCACAGAATTATAGAAGACAAGAACAAATAGAGAAGAAATACAGGAGGAAATTGATAAACACAAAGACAGAATCTAAAATTTGAAGTTTAAATATAATACCTTTTTTTATGTTCCTTTTTTATGATACTGAGGGTAGAAACCAATTTGTTATCAAAATTTGTATAAAATCCTTCATGAAACTGTTCTCTAAATATCAAATGAAAGAAATACACTCAAGTAAGATCCAATGCTTAGCATATTTGATTAATATAATACCCTTCCTGCTTCTAGTCAGATTATTTTCTAAAGAAATTTATTGTGGAATGAATACGTTTAACCTTCAAGGACTAATAATGACATTGACCAAAAAGGCAAAAACCAAGGAAGAAATCAATGTTTCCATAGCTGAGGGACACTCTACTCAGCCTTAACTTTTTGTATTGTGATCTGCAGGTTTTCGGTTTTCCCAAATACAAGAGACCATAATACTTACATGCCCCTTTGCTATCAACAGAGTAAAGTTGAATTTTCTCTGGCATCATTTCACCAAATGGGTATAATTTTTAACTAAGTGTGAAAAAATACAATGAATAATTTAGTTTTCTTGCATAGATTTTATTTTGAAATTACATTTTTTTTATAGGGGATCTGATTTCTAGATGTCAGATGGACAGAATTTTTTAAACTAGTTTGTCTTTTTATTTTTAAGTACCTTAAATGCAGTTTAGGAAGGATGGATACAATTTGCAAATTTGTCATTTTCAAATGGTAGGATATATGCAGTGAAAACACAAAACATCATGAGTAAAACTTCAGCTTTTTATTGTTTATCTGGATTGAACTCGAATCAGGAATTTTCCAGATTTGGGTCTGTTTTGAGAAAGACACTTAGGAAAACTAATATATAAAAGGTATGGGGTTTGGTGTTGTTTGAAATATAATCAAGTTTTAAGAAATCAAATCATATAAGCAAAAGTAAAGGATATTTCCCATTGCTTTTCCCATGCCTCAAGTTTGCAGCAAATTCTCTATTAAAACAGATTTTTATGACCTTTTTATGCTGCTCTGGAAGCATTTGCAGCACTTAACTTCATCACACCCTCTAATTTTACTGCAGCAGTATCAAAATGTAATGATCTTCTTGCCATAAAGCAGAGTATTGTCATAGAGACAACTTTTCATAATCTTAACATGTTTAAGTAGGACAAGCAAGCCAACAGAAAGATTTCTTGGCCCTCAAAGGAAAGGCACAAATGCTAAACCCATACTACTAGATTAGTAGTACCAGCTTATTCATGAATGAAAAAAAAGGGTGAAAATTCAAATGACTTAATTTCCCCCCAGTTTTGCCTTTCCTTTTTCTCCTTCCCCCTTTTCCTAGATATCCAGGTTATCTCTGTTTTTATAATAAATAGTTACAATTCACAAATTGATATTACATCTCCCATTCTTATTTTCCACAGTCAATATGTGTCTCATAATAAATACAAAATAAAATACTGTGATGAAAACTTTAAAGTATTGAATATTTGAAGTGTGGACCAGAGTTAAAAAAACCCAGTCTTCTCACAACCATCACCATGAAAATAATGCAGAAAAGAAACATTAATCTTTTCAATTCAAATTGCAACAGGGAGAAACTTCTGCTGATGTCGTGAAAGAAAGAACCTTTCCTCCTACTGTGGTACCATACAAAGCATAAGAAAGAAACATGAAAAGCTGGTAGATCCAGTTTCCTTTCTATCTTTTATTTTGTTTTTCTCCCAAAAATAAAAAAGGTTGTATAAGGGCAAGTAATATAACCACAAATTGTATTTTATGTATGACTTTGCAAACAATGTAAACAAACAAAATAGGAAAAAAAAGAAAACAAAAAAGGTATGAATATTTGACGCTACTTCAACTTGTGGTTTAATATGTGTGTGTGTGGGTTGTTCCTAAAAAAAATTACCAGTTGATACCATGTGAAGGATGACCTTTTGCTAGAGTGGTTCAGCAGATTCCTCACAGCTATCTAAGAAAGGCGGCATACCTCTACCTTCAATTTGACTACAGTCAGAAGAAAATCAAGATACAGGAAAGACAGTGCCCAGTGGGGATCTGACAAGACTCTGCCAGTCTTGTCTTTTCATGAGACATTACCAAGCAATGGTATGAAAAGGAGTATGGCTAGTCAGTAGAAATGCACCTGGTGACACCTTGCAACTCTGTAGCTCAGTCCATATAGCCTTGCTCATAAATGTCTCTAGAGAGAGCTGTCTAGATATTTTGTTATTTGGTTTTGACTTTGCTTAGCTTTGTACAGCTATATATAGACTTCTTTAACTAATAGTGAGCAATAACAGAGAATAAAATTTATCACACAAGAATACGAACATGGGATGACAGCAGATAACTTGAAAATACAGACATAGGATAGTATTGGAGGGCCCAGGAGTATAAAAACTCATCAGGGGTTTGGTATTTGTCACCAAAGAAACACAGACTCAGGAGCTAGGTAAAACCACCTTCAGGGTAACAAAGACCTCAATGAACAAGTCTCCAAAATCTGTAAATCGTACTATCATCAAACTAGCAAATTGTTATCAAACTAGTGTGTAAATCACACTAGCAAACTCATGCATGTCATGAAACTACTAACAAAGAGCAAGTAAAATGTACACATTAGCAAATGGATTAGAATTAAGTGGATCCAAAAACGCAGAGAAGAAATAGCACATTATCAGCAAGATACATGTCTTGGCAAAGAACACTGGGTGATGACAACTTGCTGTAACTTTCCTGTCCCCGGCCAAAATCATCAACCTCAGGAGTCACAGGGGCACAAAAAAGAGGAGTATAACGTCAGTCAACGGGACAAAGAAGAAATCTGTCAGCTTTAATCATATACAGTGTGAACTTTCAGTGTTAGCTTCACTGAAACAGAGCTAATAATCCTTTGATTAGACCATTGAGATTTTAATAAATCTAACAATAAATTATTAGTTTTGCATATAAGGTGCATTCCTCTGGGACGCATAAACTGGTGGACAATTTGAGCAATGTAGCATGTAAATTAGATGCAACATAATGGTAACAGATTGGTAGACAATTCACCATTAACATAGACTGTTAAAATTTAACATAGCAATTCAATAGCAGCCGTAATATATAAACTTACAGTAAACAAATCAAATTCTCTACAGGGGGGGAGAGAAGGGACTACACTCGAAGTAGTCAAAGCGAGTTGAATTCTGGTTCTTCTTTTCTCCAGTTAGGAAGGCAGCTCCTGATTAGCTCTCTTTCAGAGAGAGATTTTCTCCCTTTCATGCTGCCCCTACATTGGTAAGACTCCATTCAGTATTTTGCTCACCAGTAGAGAAGGTTTAGAAGGCCAGTGAATTTATTGTCCATCCAGATTGAAATCCTGATGCAAGTAACCTCTTCAGCAAATCAGGGTCACTTTTGCCTCTACAAGGTTCAATAATGAGATTATTTGAGTGCAAGTCTCTAATATTAAGCACAAGTCTTCCTAAGATACTTTGGAGTAGCCTTTGAAGCTGTGCAAGATTGAGTTAAATTGGGATGTAGTCTTGATTCTTCTTTTTCCTTTATGTTTTTTCTTGACCTGTATCTACTTCTCTTCCTACCTATGTACTTGATATCCTAGCAGATTCTTTGGTTCTATTAATGGATTTTTTATTCATTCTGTTATTAGAGAAAGCAAATTAAACTCTTTTCATTACATATGTTTCATGGTTTTGTGGCCTTTTTTGAGATAACAGTTACAAACAGAAATGCTTAACATTTCTAACTGAGAAGGACAAACAACAGCGGAAAATTGTGCATTCATATACTGACCTTTACTCATTGTGATTTGTCAGACTGAACAGGACCCTGGATGTTTTGCATCCTTTTTCTTCATTCCCTTTTACCCTAAATTACAATGTAACTTAACTGCTTAGGGGTGGGAATTTCTTCCTTTCTCTCAGGGAAGAACCATTTGTTTATATTCTGAAAGCAAAGATGCACCTCTTCCAAGAATCTATATAACTTTACAGCAGGTTTAAAAACATTAACTTAATTAGCTTAATAGCTTATTAACTTAATAACTGATGTCATTTGTTATTTTCTACGTACATTTTCAATCTTGCTGAATATTCCTGGGCCCCCAAAATATAGATGATCAACAAGTTCTACCGCTTCCTGTGTCACCCTCTGTTTGCTTTTGCGAGGCAATGCATTTCCATCCCTTTATCAGCAACAGCCACCTTTCCATGTCATCAGGCCATCCTCAGTTTTACTTTGGTTAGAAGGCATAACATTCGCACTTACCCCCCTGTCTTCACTACCATGTTCTCTTTCATTTGCCACTTGTGCCACTTCTTATCATGGAAGAAGTCTTGATCTTTTCAAACTTGCTTCACATGGGAGTTTCATACACAACTAATCAGTCTGAAAGATCTGACTGACAGGCAGAGAAGTTGTAGGTTGGCGAAACTAATGGTTTACTTAAAACTTCTGCTGTGTTGTAAAATGGCTATTTCATGGCATCTGGGCTGTCCATGTAGTGTCAGAGTTACAGATAGACATAATTTTGTCAGTCAGCCAATACTATTTCATTTCTGTGTGTCAAGTAGAGCCCTAATTCATATCTCTAAACGTCTTTTACATCTCTTGAGATGGAGAGGCGTGAACTGAACATAACATCCTATGGAAGGCATATTTTTTATATCATCATTATAATAATACATTTATACCATTTATTAAGAAACTCTACATTTTATCTGATTTTTAATCACAGCTGAAACACTCTGAAAAATCTTCAGAAGTATCAACACAAATGGCTGTTTTGATTGCTTCCTGAATATGGTCTCTGAATGCATGTCCTGAGTTTCATATCAGAGGCATTTCACCTCAGAGCAAAGAGTAAATTTAGAAGCTACAAGTTCTATTTTTCCTTTCCCAGGCATACCAAGCTGGCTTTGGGCAAAGACTTCTGACAGTTGATAAGAATCTCAATTACTTAAGGAAGTCTGTAACTGACCAGGAACACAGAGTTTCCAATTGCCTGGCAACAAGTTAATTTGACAGAAAGAATGACTCACCTCTTTTCAGATTGAAGTGTCACTAATTGGTACACTTCAGAAAGGCTATATAAAATCCTGAGGATAATTACTGCTGCACTGGTATTATCTTCAGTAGCAACCTCTGGGAAGGCTACAGTGTTAGCCATCTTGCCTTTCTAAATTGTAGATCCTTACTGTAAGCTCTATGTGATAAAGTATATAGCTTAAGTCACAGAACTGCCAATGATTCTGAGGTTTAAAAGTAAGGACTTTTTTTTTTTTAGTTATTAAATCCATTAAGTGACAAGTTTTTATTCTTGGCCAGTGTTAAATTAGTCAATTTCCACTCAGAAAAAGATTACATTAAAATAACTGAAATGATAATATCTAGCCATCTTACATATTATTAATTTTATTAAATTCTGTTACTATATATTGATCATATTATTAATTCCTATTAATAAAAATATTGATGTTAATAATATAACTTTATGCTGATAGATGCCCAAGCAGTTTCTTGCTTAGATAATTTTTTAGAGAAATAATTTACCTCATGCAAAAAAAGTCAAGATATTCTACTTTTCATTAAAAATCCATACTGACATTATAGACACACACGGCCAGTTTCCACTACAAATCAATGTACCCTATAAATGCACATATATGATTTATTTACATTTGCATATGGTTTGAATGTACTTCACTAGGCATCATGTGACAATATGCTGAGAAACTTTGCTGTTTAACTGAAAGTTTCCAGGCACTCAGTTGACTGTATTCAAATCTGGCAAAGGTTATATAGTACTAGCTTGATCATCAATCAGTTTGTCTAGATTGATTCAGCCCATAATTAAGAAATACTATGAATTCAGGCTGGGAAATTCCAAATCAACGGTGAAATGCAAAAAAAAAAACCCTATTATGAAAGTCTGAGAAACCTGACATAGTATGCCTAGGAAGTGAGAATTTGGCTCCCTAAAATTAATGGCTTTTTAGTGGTTGTTACTCCTCAAGCTCTTACATCAGAGAAAAAACACTATACACAAACCAAACCAAACCAAACACAAGAATCAGTAGTATATTACCATCCTCTTGTACTCCAGGAGAGCAACAAGAACTGAAAATTAATACAGTGAAGATCTCAACATCAAACTTTCAACTACAGTTACATTTCTATCTCTTAACCTTTTTTTCTTCTTTTTCTCCCCAGAAATATTGTGCTAATATTCTTAATCACTTTCTCTCTCAGAGTTGGTGCCAAGACGGAGTAGGTTAAGTGCAGATAATAGGTCTATAAAGAGAATGAGGACAGGAACAGTAATTTTCTCATGCCGCCCTTTGTTACATTTTGCTTTGCAGTTTCTTCTGCCACTAGCACTATTAGTATTTCATCTGGACTTCAACAGATGGACACACAATATTTTTCAATCATGAAATAGTATCTCACTGGAAGGCTCAAAGCTCTTCATCTGTTAAGGACAGGTATCAACCAGCAGCTCTGGGGAAGAATGCACATGCTGTGAGGACAGGGTTGGATTTTCATATTGGACACAGCTATCTATCTCTCCATAACTCCTAAAGCTTCAGTCCACACCCACATCAGTTGCAGAAGAACTGTAAATACTGTAGCTTTATGCTACTTTCTGTATAAAAGTACACATTCTACTCCTTTTGGCAAGGCAACCTCAGAGCCCAGTAGATTCATTAGAAGCCAACATTGATTAGCACTTCACAGGATCAGGACATTAGGCATTACCTAAATATTATAGCGTGAAGTACACTAGTGAAATAATTAAAATAGAACATTTTGCTTCTCATAATGTTAAAACAACCTTGGCTTTAGAAGATATATGAGGACCATTGTAAAATTTCAGGTTTTCCCAGCAATAGAATCAATGGAGTGTTATATTGAAAACCTTTTTGAATTCTCTAAATGTACCAAGTGATTCCTGTAAGACATTTTAGAGGGCAAACTACTGCAGAACTGCTTTCCTGAAAAGTCCATAATACCAGCCTTACTCCCTCTCCAGTTACTGAATTCTTCCATAAGAGATATGAAAACATAAGAATAGAGGTGGTACTGGAAGTGATTGCCATCAACTCCATTATTAAATCATACACATAGAAGAAACTATTGTTCCATCCCATCTCATAGGAAAGTGAAAGATTTTCCACACACCAAAGCAGCCTTGAAAATACATTAATCAAATAATAATTTGCAACTGAATGCACCAAATGAAGTACATTTAACCCTACATAACCATACATAACCATGTATTCAACAACTGTTACAAACCAGTGCATTCTTATTCTTTGTCCTTAATTATCTAATCCAATCACATATTTAGTTGCAAACTCTTTGATGTGCAATAACTTCTTTTAGCAGCTTTACTGCAGTTCAATTTTAATTTGCTTTTTCTGTAGCATCTTTGTTACAATGTATTTTGAGTTGCTAGTAAGGTAAAAATAATGAGAACACTTTTCAGAGTTGCATACCACTAGTCTCATTATAGAGCACTAAGGCAAAATGATATATGGACATAAGCTAGAGGTAAGAAGAAAATGAATGCATATTTTAAATCAGAAAAAAGCAACATTCAACTACTACTCCATTAGCTTTCAACTTTCCTTCATTAAATGCTTTTGAAAAGGCACCTTATTAAAGTATAACACTCAGAAATACATGTACTACTCAGAAAAAGGAAGACACTTCATATTTCATGAAGGTAATTATTCTGCTTCTGGTTTCATCCTTTGTAAGAGACAGAAAAGAAGGCCTGTAGACAAAGTTTGAATTGCTCACTTCAACATCTTTCAGGCAAAGGTGTCAGAATATATTTCTTAGATGGGCTAGACACTTTAGGGATTTGTAACTTAGAGGACAATGCAATTATCCATACATATCCTGTGGTACGATAATGATCTTTGTTAAAGCAGCTGTAATGGTTGAAGCCCAGCCGGTAACTCAGTACCACACAGCTGTTCACTCACTCCCCCCCTTCCTCCCCCCCCACTCCTGGAGGGATGGGGAGGAGGATCGAAAGAATATAACTCCCAGGGGTTGAGATAAGAACAGTCCAGTAACTAAGGTATAAAACAAACCACTGCTGCTACCACCAATAATAATAATGATAAGGGAAATAACATGGAAAGAGAATACAACTGCTCACCACCTGCTGACAGATACCCAGACCAACCCGAGCAGCAATCCCAACCTTCTGGGTAACTGCCCCAGTTTATATAGTGGGCATGACATGCTGTGATACGGAATACCTCTTTGGTTAGCTTGGGTTGGGTCAGGAGTCCTGTCCCTGCTTCCTCCCGGCTTCCTCTCCTCCCTGGCAGAGCATGAGGCTCAGAAAGTCCTTGGTCAGAGTAAACATTACTGAGCAGCAACTGAAAACATTGATGTTACCAGCGCTGTTCTGAGGCTGAAAGTCAAAACCACAGTACAGCAGCAGCTACTAGGAAGGAGAAAAATGACTGCTACTGCTGAACCCAGGACAGCAGCCCAAGTCATGAAGTCATGTCAAGTGTCCATCAAGCGTTGCGTTTCAAGAAGAAATTAACCCTTTGAGACCTGCAGGAGACACCTAGTAGAAACTCACAGCAAGGTACTGACATGGAAAATGCAGGGAAAGGATGAAACATGACATTTGAGATTGTATTTAATACTGCTTTGCCATCTTGGTCCACTATGTGTAAAGACCACTTGGAAATTGGGAAGGTCAAAACTCAGGGCAATGAACAAGTTGTTCAAGGGAAACCTACTTTTGTTTGAACAAATACTAGGGGACTAAAATCATCCTTTTGTGGACAGATTTAAAGCTTTCCCAAGAGCCTAGCTCTAGTTGGTTTAAATGTGATTAGAAATCAAGAAGATACCCAAGATGCCTAGAAACTTCAAAAAAACTATTCACCATTCTGATGAGTATAGATTGTTTTTTAACTTTTATTCTGAGGAGCTGATCAGCTTCCACTCTAGCCAATCAGTTGTTACTGTCATTTTGGGTCACTGAAATTCTGTTACTACTTTAAAAAAGAGGAGGAGCATCAAAAGAACATACAGAAGTACCTGTATTCTAATGCAGGCCATAGTTAGATGTTACTTCTCAAGCAAAAGAATATATAGCCACTTTTATTTACTCTTAGGGCTCCTCAAGTCCACAGAATGCCATCGAGGAAATAGAGTAAACCATGTAAGTTTACAGTTGCACACTGTTTCTTCACAAGACTGCTAAGTAGCAAGACATATCCTTATATTGGCAACTCAAAGTTATAAATGACAACAAAGCAATGAATAAACCAAATTAATAACAGTATCAAATTAATCAGCTTTCTATATTGGTAAAATATCAAATGCATCAACAATTCCTGGCAATTTCTATGCAATATATATTCTGTCTTATCACCCAGACTTGGCTGACTCACTCAGTAGTCAGTCCCAAAACAATGACTGGGGAGAAACAGTCACCTGCCAAATAACACATTTCAGATACAAATAGATATATGGTACAGTAAAGATCATGTATCTTTTAGGATGATGGGTTAGCAACTCCTGTGGCAGTCTTCCCAAAATCTAGGTTGCTAATTGCTAACCAGTCTTTCAAGCCACCTGCCAACCAAATATATAGTTTCCAAAAAATATTCTGGCGTTACCTAGCATATACCAATTAATCCTACATAAAAAAAAAAAAAAAAAAAAAAACCAAAAAACAAACCAAACAAAAAAAAAAAACCACCCAAAAAAAAACCAACAAAACAACAAAACTTTGATTTCCAGGCTCTGAAACATGCATGGGCACTCCTTATTTGACTGAAGGCTGATCCACTAATATCATGATCACTGCTCCACTAACATCAGTTTCAAATTATCTGTTCACTCAAGATTTAAGATACACTTCCTAACATCCATTTTCTGGCATTAAAAACAAGTGCAAGAATGGTGAAAGAAATAGTATCACCAGAAATCATAATGCAAAACCAAACCAAATCAACAAACCCACTATTAATGAAGATTTTTACAACTTCTGTGTTTTCAATCAGCTTTAGGGAGATATATATGTCTAGAAATCTGTAATACTGACAGACTGAAGGACAGATGTTTTGTCAATATAGAATATCCAATCAACATATTAGTAAATTCTGCTTTGAAATCCTACTTTGGTGGCCAAGGGTGTAGAAACAGATTTCTTTTTCTATTATTGAGAGGTGCCCTGCTGGAATAAAAAATGCTGAAAGTCAAACCCCTTTTTGACATGGCTTCTTGTAGCCCATAAACGTCAATGAAATTGTTCCTTAATTAGAAAAGGTCACTTCTAAGGTATGAAAAAATACGAATAAAAATACGATTAGGTCACATTTGTGTGACCATGGTCGCAAATGTTAAGTATGTCTTTCACTTAGAGATTTTTTTTTGTGACGTCTAGAACTTCATATTAGAGATAAACCAAAATTTTCTTCAAAAAAATAAGTACCCTCTTCCTTTTAGAACTGTACTGAAACATTAAGAGAGATGTGTAAGTATCTTAGCTGAAATGTCAGCACTCTGTGATTGGTCAGAGAAATACTTTTTTATTAACTAATACCTGAAGTACAAGTCAACTTAGAAATCCTTCCATTTTCCCACAGCAATCAAGAAATGTGCCCGTATTTCTCACTGTGATGAACAAAGTTCAGTTGTAAATGCTGTGATCATGTGGTAATCTTGTGTGCACTCACCATACTATTGACAAGAATCACTTTTCCTGTTTTAGTAAGAGTCAAGATTATAACTGAAAAAAAAAAATGCTCATATTTAAATGACAGCTACTCTTAAGTGTAGGCAATTTGTTTGGGTTTGTTTTGCTCTTTACGCTGGGGAGATTTTTTTTTTTTTCATTTGTGCAAATAAGATCATGGAACTATGATGACAACAGAAGTCTGGAAACTGAAACATACAGAGAAATGAAGGATACTTCTTTTTCAGAAAGGAATGTGAATTTTTTTATTCTTTAGCAAATTTTGTAATTTCTTATAGACTTACTGGTAAGTGGGATTAAAATTTTCTTGATTAGTTGTAGATGCTTTCTGCACACTCAGAAGTGACATGGGCTATTGATTTGACTGAAGACATTAATGCTATTCATTACTGTACTACTGTACTACTACAAATCCCTCATTTCTGCCAGGTCAGATCAGCTGTTTCTTTGTTTATGTATAAGTTATATTGACACAAGACATTCTTGCCGCAGATACATACCTATTCCAACTTAGGTCTGGATCATGGCAGCAGTTTCACACCCCTTCTGGTTTATATGCTCCTTTCATGTGATATTCCTTGTGGAGGCAACGTGCAACGTACTGGGATGCATTTCCGAGCAGCAAATGCTAACCACAAAAGAATTAAATGTAGACTGAAGAGAAAGTAAAATCCAGCTAAAGCCTAACAACACCTTTTATCTGTCTGCTACTAATAGCAGCATTATGATCCTTCCAAAAAGCTCATCGTATAATAAGTAGCTATTTTTTTCCAGTGCTGTACATCTGGAATATATTTCTATTGTTCATTTTGGCTCTCTCCCTGACTAAGAATTCCCACAGACTGCAATTATAGCAGAATTTGGATCAGATGGTACCTGGGAATAAACTGTATCTGATTCCCTGTTTCAGAACATGATCCATGTCGATAGAAAGAGTGATACTGTTCAGAAGGCATAGTCACTAATCCTATTATATCAATCTGTAATCCGATTAACCTTCAGGCTTTCTTGGTGGTTTTGGAATCCTGTTTTCATTTATTTATTTATTTTTAAATATATATTAGGAATGCTGTGAACTTTATTGGTTCTGCTACTGTTATTGCAAATATTCTGAGCTGATTTTCCTAGGAGCTTTCTTATAACCTTGCTATAGGGTGACAAAAAATATTCATTTTCTGAATGCATCCTTAAAGGATATACTTTATTCATCTCTCTGCTCCTCTTTTCTTTAATTCCTGACTTTATCCCAGCCGAACAGTAATTTTTGCAATTTACACAGTTGCAAGCAATTTCAGGTATGATGATTTTCACCCATTAACTTGGTTGTCAGGAGTGCATGAACTATCCTTTTGCTTTCTTTATCATACAAAATAAATCAGTGATCACAGTGACCGCAGGTTTATGTTTGTGAAACTTGCTACAAGATTAATGATCTTTGATCAGTTTGTTTGCCCACCTGTACAACCCTGCTTTCTACACTGTTTAGCGTTGAAAAGAGTTCTTGCCCCAAAAAGTTATTTAGTATAATAGTAACAAAATAAACTGCACTCAGGTTGAATCCAGGGTGTTTTGGCAAATCTGGAAATAAACAATATTAGAATTTGTTAAAGTTTGCTGGTGTTTTTTTTTTGTTTTTTTTTTTAATTTCTCATTTTATGTCTTTTGAGACACTAATTAGTCTACTTAGAATAAAACATTGCTCATTCTTGACCAATTTGGGCTTAGTCAGAGGGAAACAATGAAAAAAGTTAACTGAGAACTTGAACTGGCAGAGAATTTTGATGCTTTGAATCATTCTTATTATGAATGTTAGTGACCAGTCCATATGTATTTTCCAACTAATGATCTATTTTAATGGTGATAATGACAAAGCATGCTAGCATCAATTTGCAGTTTAGGTTTATCTGATGAAACATAGAATACAGCATAGTAATATTTGCTCACAAAGCAAAATATACATTGTTCGGATACTCAAATCAAAGAGCATCAACAAAATAAATAAACAAAAAACCCAACAAGATTGCTACGATTCCTGAAGTACAATTTTTCTGCACCTGTGACAGACATCAGTCAAATATTACATGACTTGCTTTTTCCTAGTAATTTCTTCTGACATGTACCCTCTAGAAACAGGGAAAGAAAGCAAACCAATACTCCAGCTAATCTGAATTTCTGAAGGCCATTTTTCTTCACCAGATTTTTAATTTTCTGTTTATAATCCATATAGCAGATTAATGTTAAAAAAAATAAATCTAAAATTTGTAGCAGCAAGAAAGGAAATATTTCATGATCAGACTTTTTTTGCTAGGCTGAATTTTTCCTGTGCTACTGCAGGATCTGAAAATTTTCCAGTTTGTTTAACATCAATATTAAAGTCATCTAGAAAAGCATGATAGCGGAGTGACACTGCATATGATGATAACCCATAAAGCATGTTAATTTTTTCTCTCTATTTTTAATTCTACCCAGCCATGAGCCATCCACTGTTCAGTACAAGATGAATGAATCTCACTCTAATTGCTTTTCACATGTCAAACCCTACTCTGAGTTCTAAGGTTTCAAGAATCTAATGTCAAAACACTTTTTCTTTGGACTAAATCACAGGAACCTAACTCAATCAAGTGTGGTGATGCATTAGGAATAATATTAATTACAAAGTTTCTGAAGATTCCAGTCTATTCTACAGTTTGAGTGGATTATAACAATTAGCCATTAGTTTGAACAACATGAATTGATTCAGCACTGTGAAGGAGGTATGCTAGCATAACAGTAATGCTTCTCTGTATGAAATCAGTATGATCATCTTCTCAACATCAAATCAGCAAACTTTTTGCATTAATCACTTTTGTCCAGCAGACAGGCTTCTGCTATATGCTTGCTCAAATGCAGTATGCTGTGCACAGTACCATGAAGAGCTTTTTTATGGGGTTGGATTAAACTCAGTGACTTTGCTACTGTTAATTTGAAAAAAATTTCTTTTGTTCCTCCTTTATACTGACAAGGCATGGCAAGAAGGTCAATAGGAGGTCAATACCTTTATCACACTGACACAACGTGGGGTTTTGAAGCTTTGCAGGTGACAGTCAACACATTAAACAAAACCAGCTTTTTAGATACTTTAGAATCCTTACCTACTGCATTGTCTAAATGTAAGACAGAGCTGGCTGCCTCATTAGAAAAGACCCTTCCCTATTGCTCATGCCTTTGATATATCTTATCTGCACATGGTATAGAAGGACAGGTTTTAAAAATAGAAAATATGAAGCCAATAAGGTGGAGATATTTTTAAAATCCTTCTAAAGTTTTGTAATTGTGACCATATAGTACATATATTACAGACACATTCTAGTGGTTGCATTCTGTCTTATGGGTAAATGATATAGAAGTGACATAAATTTGAATAAATGATTGCTAGTTTGTGGTGTATCTATTATATTATGACCAGAAGGCTCTGGAGAGGGAATTGCACTACCTACTCATCAATAATTTACTCTTTTTTTTTGGCTAGGGCCTAGAATCAGACAAGTCCCTTAAACAGCTTGTAATAAATGCAGCTCAGGCCTCCAGAGACTCATTCCTGCACATGAGTTTGAAAATAACTATCTTCAGCTGAATTAAAAATTTCTTTCTCTACATCATGGCATTCCAAAATATTGAGCTAGTTCAGACATGCATCTAGATTTCCATGGCAGTGAATAACTCCGTCTAAAGGGTTTTCTAAGTTTATAACAGGCTAATAATTTCAGCCTGAGAGTCTTTAAAATATGAGCAGTATTTTTTCTGTAGAAAAGGAAATGGAGAGATCTGTCCTACTGAATGAACATTCCACTGACATTTTTGCTGTGGGAAAGGTATGAGTACCTGGTTAGCAAGCATACACTGAATGTCATGTTATGACAGTTACAGCTCTGTCAGCAAAAAACTGATATAGGAGAGACACAGCAACAGTCTGATGGCAGCCTTGAGAAATTGGAGTCTGTTCTTACCATTACCTGAGTCTCTGCTGTCCCGTTTTCAAAGAGAATCACGCAATAAAATTACATTGAAAATGAGTGAAAACTGGGCAGGTAATTTCATCACTCCTCTGGAAACCAAGGGCTTGTGCTTTATAGGAGGAACATGTGAGCATTATGCATGGTGCTTGAAGTACTGCAGTTCACATAAGAAAACAACCTGTCTGAGCTCAGGGTCTCAAACTTTCTTTTATTTGTACATTCTAGGGCAACCTTCCAAGTGAGAGGGTCACTTGTTAGGTTCTGCAAAGTACAATATTATTCCATCAACTTGCAATCTCCCGCTGCTTTACTCCTTGTCATACTGAATACAGAAGGAGCTGTCAGGAGGCAAAATAAATAATAAACCCCCTTAAGTCTGGCACTGCATTGAGCAGTGTTTGGGACTCCGCTATTTCTTAGGATGTCGCCATTTTCTAGTAGAAAGCAGACATTTGGTTAAAAGACATACTGGTTTGCAATCGCAACTGAGCATGTGACTGGATAAGTGACTCCGGGGGTGTATGTTCCCTGAGGCTGCTGGGAGGCAGTGGAATTTCTCCAGATGCTTCCTACCTTGTTTGTCAGCAATATGTGTACTATTAATGCATCATCAGCTGCAGCACTGTATTGTTCTCTATGATCCAATAAAGATTTCTGTAGGGTGGAAGCAGTTTTATAATTTTTTTAATGCCTAAAAAAATATTCCTATGGTTACACGGGCAAGCTCAGCTGCAGATAGTATGTTTCCAGTATTGGCAGGGTTACTTCAGGGCTTCCAAACTGAGAGTTTAAAGAATTGCTGTTTCTTGGCTCTATAAGACATCTGCACTGTAGAAGGAAATGGCTCAGATCTTGCTCTTATATTTGCTGTTTTTTTGCAACTTGCCTGCTAAGAATAGCAAGATAGCATTGCCATATGGTTTAATTATATGTAACTTGAAAGAATCATCAACTTTGCATGTAGCAAATGGGAAGTGGGATAGCTACCATTTTTTTAATTTGTAGATGCACTCAGACAAATGGCTTATCGTCTGTGTTTTTTTTTTCCCCTATTGTTTCATATACTTCTGGTCAGCTGCATGCCATCTGAGCTAGACACCCTGCTTACTGACACCATGCCTTTGATTGGTAAGGACAGCTTAGATAGGCTGCTGTTCACATTATCCATGTGAGGAATGATTCTCTGCAGTCATACTGCCACTGGTGGAGCTAAGGGCCAGCACAACTCTTACCCACATTCAAAAGGTATTTACATGATGACTGGATGTGACTGAAAATCAGATGATCTGAGTTCATTTGAGAGGATGGTGTCTGCAGGAATCCAATCACAGCTTGATCAGTGAGGTCAAGATTGTCAAAAAAGGCTAAGACACCCTGCCAAAGGTGATTTATGAAGGTGACACAAAAACAATGAAACTAGTTACTGGTGTGCTAGGAGGCCCTTCTGCTGTGAAAATGATCTTACTCCATTCTCACCAAATATTTTTAAGTGCTGCCAGCAACAGAGGGCCTAACTCATTTTCAGTTTTCTACTCAGTGGTTCTTGGGGAAGCAAGCCTAGCTACGAACAATGTTCTTATTGTAGTTTTCATACAGTACTGTTAAAGAAAATTCTGTATTATATGGAGCACATTCAGAAACTGAAATAACAAAATTCTCCTGGATGCCATTCAGTGTCAGACACAGCAACTCATTTTTGAGCTCTCTTCTGAGCAACAGTAGGTTTGAAACTTGTTAGGAAACCATTTTACTGAATCCACATCTGGATGCTATGCACCAACTTTGAAGAAAATAGTCTGTGATACATCTTAAGGTGTTGCACAATTTTCAAGTGCGCATGCTGTGATCTCAGCAGTCGCTAGTTTCATGACATCACATTACTGATTCTTGAAATGCAGTACAGTAATCTATTGTAGAAACAAAAAAAACCAAACCATATTTCTAAATCAATCTGTCATACTATTTTAAAACAAAAAAGATGCCTTCTTATGGTAATTGCAAAATGACATACATTTGGAAGAAGCAAGTACTGTAAGGTTCAATGATTATTTAAAACATGATATATTGCAAACAAAATTAATTAGATCAATAGGCCCAATATTAATGGATGAATTTTTGCCTGTGACATTTGATGCCTGCTTGCACAGAAATGACAGTGAAGATTTACGCAGTCAGGGGCAATCAGACTTCATTTCTTAAACTCTTCATATGAATTCTGAGTACTAATGACATGGTACGATATCCTCAAACTTGCCTTCCCCTAATTATCAAAAAGCATTCAGAAACAAAAATTTAACACAACATGTTATATTACACACATATATATAAGAAAGACACAACACATATATACAGAATACATATATATAATATATATTCCCCATCACTATGAGTCTATGGACCGCAGTATGAAAACCAGTGGACTTAAATATAAATATTCAAAGACTGATATTGTCCAAGAAGCATAAGATTTAGGGCTCTAACTCATACTATTATTTATGAGCAATTGTAAAAATAATAATTAGATCTTTCTTAAAAGCACACACTGGAGGTTTCATTGCCATTTATTTACAACAGCCCTTTATAAGTCATTCATCTGGAGATTTCTATCTCATGTGTCATGAAAACATTTCTCTAAAATCCTCTTAATGGACTTCTATGAATCAATTTGCAGTAGGTGTCACTGCTTGAATCAGTGGCTTAAGAACCATGAAGGCTTTTTTATGGGCAGGTGTCAAAAGCACTGACTGAATTAGAAACTTTAATCCAGTCAGTGAAATTTATGCCCCAAAGAGATAGTTTGAAAGGTTTTCACTGCTGTGGATATGAAATTCTGTCAGGACCTAAAAGAAGGGCCATAGGAATGAGAATTGTTTGGTCTAGAAATAAGACGACTGAAGGGATATTTGATAAAAATATATCAGTCCTCTAATACCCACAAGACAACTAAAAAAAAAAAAAAAAAGAAATTCACAGTACTATGGAGCTTAAAATGCAGACAGGAAAGCAGAGGTTGGATCATTGGGAACACTTTCTAATAGTGAAGACTGAAATAATGGAACAGATTACATGAAACAGATTATACGGAAACCTGTGAAACCTTCATCACAGTTTTTTGGTCCAAGCTACTCTAACAAGGTGAAGAATGATTACATTGCAACAGATTATTCTTTAAAAACCCATAATCACTCAAGGTTTGTCGCAGATGCATTATGATTTTTATTACCTTGAAAATTGTGAAGATTCAACCACTGCTGTGACTTCTGTCTTTAATACCTAACAAATTCTGAAATGCCAGCACTTTTTCACTAGCATCTACTTTGGAGTCCTTTTGAACCTACGTTTGAACCTACTTGAAGGAGTACTTTTCCCCCATGACACACTTCATCAGGCAACCCCTAAGAAAATAGGAGTTTGGTAAATGTAATATGTATTTAATACCTGAGGCAGGTTTGAAAAGCAGATTAGTCTAGGTGAAGTGATAAGAACCAGAGAGAAAATGCAGGCAGGGGCAAGAATATTTCAATGCTAAAGAAGAAGGCAAAATCCAAGACAACCTTATTGATGAAAATCACTCCCCTAAAACTAAAATTCAGTTATTAAATAAAAGTGACCTTGTGATCAATTATTTCAGTATCATGAGTTACAGCCCCATTATCTCCTTTGAACACAAGTATTCAGTGAAATAAAAGAGACATCATCTTGATGCTCACTTATCCACAGAGATGATGATCAGATTATAAACCTAAACAAAAGCAGCCCTCAAATTACTTTGTGGCTTTGCAGATTTATTCCAGCTGTATTCTCCCATGAAGCTCAGTTTCACATGTCCCTTGCTAGCTGTAGTATGCATGTTAGAAAGAATTTCTTAATATTTTTTTTTCAGAAGAGTCCAACATAATTGGTAGAACGATGAATTAAGAGCTCAGACAATGAAAATGGAGAGCACTGTATATGCATGCAGAAAGCTCTCTGAAAAGTTGAAAAGTTCTGTCGAAATTGAGTGTCACTTGATCATGAAATCTTTAAAGCAATTAGATACCACTGTGTTGTACAAAAATGGATACAGATGTAATTTAACACACAGTCTAACTGCTCAATAATGTCTATTAATATTTATTAAAGACAGTTTCATATGTAAACAGTGATAATGATTCTGGAACCTGCAAAGTTAGCAGTTGGTGACTGTCTAGGAAAGGAAAATATGCCTAGAACAGCCTACCTCACTCAAAAAACTCTCTTCTTCAGTTTATGGTTATCTAACAGAGAGAATGACTCTGAGCTCCCACAGAGTTGTAGGACATAACTCTATCCAGTAGTTTTAATAAGCATAGCAGTTCAGCTAGAAGGTAGGTCAAAGTTTCGTTAAGTAGCCCAAGGTTCCTCAGGGTCTTGAGCTTCCTAGGCACTAAAGGATGGAAAGGAAATTCTTGAAGACCTTGTTAAGGACAAGAAATGAAAGCTTCTACAGCCCATTTTTTCTATATTTACCCTTCACTTAGTTATTTTTATAAAATAAAGCCATCCTAAGATAATTAAATATTATTTCATAAGATTCTTAACATTACACAGTATGGAATAAAAACTTACAATTATAGTGTCAGTTAATTTAGTTTTATTTTTCAAGAATCTAGATATTTTCAAGCATTAATTTATACTTGGTTCCCCTTAACACTCTATTATCTGCATATTCAGGATAATTGGGTTCATGAAACCTTGGAAATAAAACAGTTTGAAGGTGACGGGAAAAGAAAAAATCAGCAATTATCCAGGAAAATGAGTACATTTTACTTCTGCTTTTTAGAAAAAACAACGTATTTTATCTTTATTATTTTTTACTCACTAATTAAAGCTGACATTTCCAAAACCAGTGTTAAATTTAACTGTGATTTAAGAACTCCTCTGATAAGTTAATATATTTTTAGTTAAGGAGACTAGAAGCAAAACCAGTTGCTGCTTCTAAAATTAAAATGAAAATGAAGTTTAAACTGAAAGTTAAACTTAACACCCTATAATGATAACGAACTACAACTACTTATGACTCACAAAATGTCTTCCTTGTGATGAAATTGTTGATGGAAAAACCCTTTAACCTCAGACCAACAATTTTTTCAAACATCAAGAAATTTTTCTATCAGCTCCTAGGTTTTTGGGGTTTATGTTGTGTGGGGTTTGTTTTCATTTTTTTTTTTTTTTACTGCTGTTGAGTACTGTCTTTTCAATAAAAAAACCCTAGTATTTTCTACAAGGACACAAAAATATGTCCAGTTAAATAATTAACCAGGGTTTAGGCTCAGATAATAAAGCTGAAAGCCTTATGATAACACACTCCTACACCCCAGTGGTAAGAAGGGACATATCTCCAAAAAACTTTTTTATTCAATCAGAATAAGCAAATAAATAAGTAAAACAGTTTGATGAGCACATTCAGACTTGGGATTTATCCTTAAATAATTTATTAAGCCAAAGGGATATTTGCAAATGCTCTAGTGTTTCTTTTTCAATATTGGGAGGCCAAACAAAGTGGAGGTTTAGGCAATGAAAAAGTATCTAAATCCCTTCATTACAAAGTCTATGTTAACATGAAAAAGGCCAAGTTCTCCCTCTTAGACAAGGTTATAACAGTTCAGACCCTAATATAATTAATGAAAGTGTCATAGCTAAATGCCATTACACCATTTTAGATATTCTAGGGCTTAATTCAGTTCCCACTGAAAACAGTAGGGATCAGATCATTCAATTAACTTTGGTGGCCTTTGGATTGGACTTAAGACTCTATTCAAAATGAGATTAAGTTCTCCATTGAGAGTCTGAGCAATTTCACCTCCTGTTGAGTTTGGCACCTTCTTGCTAATACTGACATTAAAAAAGAGAGTGCCTTTCCAAAATGTAACATCAACTTGTGTTTTTTTAAAGGACCATAGGAGACTTTGTTCCCCAACTGCAATGATTTCCTGTGAAATTCTTAAGTAAATTGTTTAAATGAAAAAAAACCTAAAACCATCTTTTTCCTTAAGATGAAAAAAAAAAAATGTTTCCTATAGACAGAGCATAACATACAGTTTTATATTCAAATTTTGCCTTTTTTATGAAGAAGCCTGGAAAAACAGTAGGTATAATATTATGCAGGACAATAATATTATAACTTAACAGTTACAGTTCAAGTAAAATTTCTCATCAGAATTATGTTTTTCCATATATTTAATGCTTGTTTTTAGTTATGTGGCTAGGTTTTAGTTTATGTAGCTAAAAAGGACACAATTCTGCTGTCATCTTCAGAATATCAGAAAAATATTTAAGCGATACACATGTCCAAATGGCAGCATTACAGTAGTTGTCATGATGACATGATGACACGATTATTGTGCCCTCTAGAAATATTCAGAATGACAGATGATGATATTTCCTCATAAATCATGTCTAAACCATGAAAAATGCAATCAAACCTCATTTTACTAATATGATGTTACTACTAACAAAGGAGGTAGAGTTTGGATCTACAATGTTTATCTATCTTAATTTCATGATAGAATATTCCAAAATTTGCAAACATGTACAGAAAAAAAATAAACCTTATTCTATATGAGCAACACAATTTATTTTGCCTTGCCTGCGTTGCTGTATTACTTTTACTAATCCTTGATTAATGACATGAGAGCACAGCTGCAGTCTACTGTTTCAGAACAACTTAATAGAATAGCAGTAAAGGTTTTTGTTTATCTGGATTAGAGGAATAAAAGAAAAAAGAGAACATTTTAGGCTCAGAGCATCCAAGGTAAAAATTCTGTATTTTCTTCATGCTTTCAAGCTGGAATATTTTATTATTTTTAATATAAAGGAAACTTTCTAAACTTTCTTTTTTTTTTTTTTTTTTACTGAATCCATGGAATAAAGCTAGCCTCCCACACACTGCATTTTTATTCAGTGGGAAACTCAGAAATTGAAGTTCCAGTAACTTTTTTAGCACCTATTCCACCTATGGCTTCTAAGATTTCTATTCATTATAGAATACCCTGTCAAGTTGATGCCACAATTCAGAAGTGTTTGATTTACAAGTAACAGTTTGAGGTATCTCAGTGAATAAGGTGAGAATTCTGAGCCTTGCATGTATCTTCTCTGTATTTGGTGGCACTAGGACACAAGGATTTTTTTTCAGGAACATGTTTGCCTCTGTACTTGAGGATGTGTGATGGTTTAACCCCAGTCAGCAACTAAGCACCGTACAGCTGCTTGCTCACTCCCTCCCCTTAGTGGGATGGTGAGGAGAACTGGAAAAAAAGGTTATGACCAGGACAGATGACTTTACTAGACGATCTTTTCAGAAAGACCATGTGTCATGGGTTTGGTAGTAGCAGTCGTTTTTCTCCTTCTTGGTAGATGCTGCGGTGCTGTGTCTATTGACTTATGGCCTGGGAACAGTGCTGGTAACACCAATGTTTTGGTTACTGCTTAGAATGTTTTGGTCTGGCCAAGGACTTTCTGAGTCTCATGCTCTGCCAGGAAGGAGGGTAAGCCAGGAGGAAGCAGAGACAGGACACCTGACCCAAACTGACCAAAGAGGTATTCCACACCACAGCATGTCATGCCCAGGAGATAAAAACTGGGGGCAGGTACCCAGAAGAGTTGAGTTCACAGCTCGGTCGTCAGGTGGTGAGCATTTGTATCCTCTTCCCTTGTGTTTTCCCTGGTCATTATTATTATTGGTGGCAGCAGTAGTGATATGTGTTATACCTTAGTTACTGGACCGTTCTTATCTCAACCTGTGGGAGTTACGGAGTTACAGAGTTACATTCTTGGGATTCTTCTCCCCATTTCCCCCCCCCCCCCTCCTCGGAGTGGGGGGAAAGAAGGAGGGGGAAGTGAGTGAACAAACTGCATGTTTTACGGCTTAAATCACAACTGTTCTTTTAGGAGGGGGAGGTGAGTGAACAAACTGCGTGTTTTACAGTTTAAAATCGCAACACCATGTCAAAATACATTCTTCCAAATATTCCCCAGAGTATTTTCACATTCTTTCAATGCAATGCAGCTAGGCATCTGGAACATTCATATGGACAGTAATAAGTGTATTTTAAACTCAGATTAAATTCTTTTGTATTACAATCTTATTGGATTGATAGCAGTTGTGATGCTCTTTACAGAGGAATAGAAAATCTAATGCAGGCCTTCTAACTAGGGAAGAATTTTCTCTTCTTCCTCCCAAAAGATGGCAGGTGAGACACCAAGCAGGTGGAATTGTTCAGCTGCTAAGGAGGAATCTGCAGCTATTACAATTAGCTTCCCTGTCTCACAAAGAAACAAAGATGACACTGATGTTGGTATAGCTGTGAGGCCAAGGAGAGACTGCAACACTAATGTTTTGAAGAAATACTTATTATACAAATGTTAGCAATTGCCCATTGTTTAACATGGACTCAAATTCCTCGTTACTTTACGAACAATTCCTGTGGCAAATTCCACACACCTCACAGAAAAAAGAACACAAATTTTTACACTGCAGGAAAACTATCTGACCAACACTACCAAGTGTATGCTAAGTACTTTTGGGAGTATTAGTCCACCTCTGAGAAGCTCTTAGAGGAAAATATGAGAGATTAATACATGGATTAATACCAAATTGTCCTTAGCAGATAAAAGCCTCTATTAAGGAACTATAGACCCAACCTGCTCAAACAGCTCCTGAGGTGTGGTTTCTCACCAGAATTTCAGGTTCTACATCTTTATTTCAAAATCATTGATTTTCATGATGTTACATCAATGTAGTTTCCTAACAACCTCCCTATAGAATGAATATCCTTGCAACTATCCTATTGCTGCCAGCAGATAAAATTATTGTTAAGTATTACCACATTTAGGCTGCAAAGAAACTACATTAAGAAGGTACTGGCTACACTGAATACTGGGCTATTCTAAAAATCTGTCTGCAAACATTGTATTGACAGCTACTGGGGAATCACTTGTTTTCTAGGGATTTAATAGGAACTAAAATCTGTTGAAAACAGGAACTTGTTCTGGGTACTTGTCATGGTTTAGACCGTAAATCAGCCACGCAGTTTGCTACATGGAGAATCAAAAGAATGCAACTCCCACAGGTTGAGATAAGAACAGTT
>JANRGW010023750.1:0-21566 GCA_024733675.1 Psilopsiagon aymara
GTTCAAGGCCAGGTTGGACATAGCTTTGGGTGATTTGGTTTAGTGGGAGGTATCCCTGCCCATGGCAGGGTGGTTGGAACTGGGTGATCTTAAGGTCCTTTCCAACCCTAACTATTCTATGATTCCATGATTCTATGATTTTGCACAAGTGTCATGAAACCAATGCAACATCTCCATAATCCCTTCTACAGTGGTGTAGCATTGTTTTACAGAAACATTGCAATAGAGTGGTTTTTTTTACCCTTTCCACACAAATATACCTATAGATAGATATACCTATGAGGGCTTCTTCTGGGGGCACAGACATCCTCTTTGCTCTCATAGGGCAAATTATCCTTTTTACGGCAAAGGCAAGTACCTTCTACCAAGTACTGAAGTCCTGTACCCTTTGAAATTGCTCAACCATTACAACCCTTTACTATTCTCTTTGAATTGTTTCAGTCTGCCCACCACCATTAAATCAGACTGTGCTGGGGTTTTTTTTGGTATGATTTGCTTCACTAAGTGCTTGTACAGAAAGTATCGAAACTAAATGTTTCATAGAGATTTTAAAGGAGTCCTGAGAAGGTTTAGTTGTTAATTTATAGAATGACTGAGGCAAATACCTTCACAGTCCTTTTCCCCTCCTATTCTGTACTATATTCAGTGAGTGAAAATGATTCAGTACGATTCATTCTCATATCCTCCCAAGCTGTGTTCTTCCCTGAAAAGTACAATATTTCCTTTCATATTCTCCATGAATACTGTGTCTGTGACTTCTTTCTCCTGTGTTTCTCATAGAGAAGTTTAGCAGCAGCTCCTGTAAAAAATAGGCATCTGAGGAGCATGACAGAAAAGCTGATACTATATCTGGAACCGACTCTCTGCACCTTTCTGAGCGTAATATATTGGCTCTTGGCTAAAGGAAATATGCTCTGTTAATTTTTCAGCTGGACCTTAAGGTTTCTGGGCTATTAAATGCAGAATAATAGGATTAGAGAAGCAAGAGATGGGGGTTCTCTTCATCTGTCTGCAAGCGAAGGCAGTGGCTTTACACACTCAGCCTCTGAAAAAAAGTACATTGGTGACCACAGGGATAGAACTGGCTTGTGTAAAGTTCATCATCTGTATTTGAATGAAGACCTCCAAACAACATAAGCATTCATCTGGATTTTTGCACCAGTAGACGACTGTTAAAAACATGTATTCTCAATCACTGTCTATATGCATATTTAACATGATAAAAAATACCATACTAAATAAATGATAAGCAATAAAAGATAAACCAAGAGACTTGCATGCATTATCACATGATGTTAGCAAAGTTACTCTCACAGCAAGACATATACTTGATATCAAGCAATCTGACCCTGGGATTTGGGCACCTTTTCTTTTCCATAATATAGTCTACTAAATCAGTGGCTTCTGGGTGTTTTTCGCTAGCTTTAGGCCCTCTCTATCCATATGGTCCTTAGGAAGTGAAGCTCTGAATGTTTGCTTCAGGCACCAGGTGCTCTGCTTTGAGATGTGACAAGTGTGGTCAGACTCATTAAGTCTGCAGGGCTTGGAAGCTGTTCTCGTGGTTACGCCACAGACAGCAGTGCATGTGAGACCCAAGTGCTGTAATTCCTTCTTTGGCACAAAGCACAGTGCATGTAAGAGTTCAGCAGCGGCTCCAGAGCAGACTCTTAATACGTCCCCTTGTTTTTCAGGTGATGATGACAAGGTGCTTTCTAGAAAAAAAGAAGTCAGAAGTTAAAAAGGTGTCTCAGAGAAGCTGAAGATGGAAATATTTCACCTGTGGGCGATCATACACACATGGAATGGAGCCTGCTTTGGTGGGTTTGTCAAGAGTCCAGCAACCTTTCCTACATACAGCTCATGGGGAGCAGAGCTGCCTTGCTGTTTTTTGCCTTGAGTTTCATGGGTAAAACATGATATGGTACTTATGTTGAACTCTTAAGCACAGAGAGAATAAAGTCCTACAGGACTAGATTTCCCAGGCTAAGAGGGGGAAGCACCTTTTAAAAGCTTAGATAAACCAGCTATGCTTCTGTGCTACTTCAATTGCTTCCATCTATAAGCAGAGATCTAGAGGCTATTTGATATCCATGAAGTGTTTGTCTGTGGAGTTTTTGTCTGAGAGGTCACTTTGCAGTTGCCACTAAATAACAGATAAAGCAGACGCAACTTCAGGGACAGTGTTGACAAATTGCAGGGAAATCAGGAGGAAATGTTAAGTAAGAAGTTATTAGTTGGTGAAGGGAGGGGAAAAGAAGGAATCTTTTCCTTTAAGTGTGTTCATTTCTTGAATTTAACACAGCTAACTTGAAATACTCTATTTCTTTTAAACTCTGCTTTTCGTTTTCTTTTGAATTGCTTTCATCTAGAGTGTGAAATTCCAAGTCACTGTGGAAAAGCTGCCTTAGGAATATTCTTGGCAGTATTGCAAGCAGAAAGTACAGGAAACCTCACAAGAGTTTGTTCCAGCAGCAGTGCCATCCACGTTTCACAGCTGCAAAGACATTCAAAGCAAATTCAAACCCTATCTTTTCCCTTTTACAGAATCTTGCTGAGGTGGAAGTAAGTACCTGGGTCTTGAGTTACTCCACAATCATGACCCACTGAAATAAAGGAGGAAATATTAATCCATGGGAAAAGTTCCACAAACCAAAAAGGGGGCAAGAGCAGGAAAAGGAAAGGAAGGTAAAGGGGAAAGATTATTAAGGACAAACATTTCTCTACTGTTTATTGTAGCTACATGTGGCAAACCTTTGGAATTGGAGAGCCAGTGCAGTGATGACTGTTAGAAAGAGGAAGGCAGTGTTGTTTCTGATATTTGTTTCCAGTGCCACCACTGTGTTGGTTCCAGCGAGCCAGTGAAGTTTTGTTAGGATGTGCTTTCAGTAACTGATCATAGGTTAACTTTCTGAAAGCACAGTTAAGTGAAGAAAGAGAGTGTACACAGTTATGAGAGAACTGACTATGCTCTTACAGGTAGCCTAATTTACCTGTTAAGCTTTACTGCACAGGCATATTGGCTTCATCAGTGGCTGAAATGAAGTCTATTACTGGTACAGGTTCTTATATATCATCTTAAGCTCTGCATGCCACCTAGAATTCTATGGGATGGAAGACGTGCTGATCACCGCACTTTGAGCAGGAGATTATTCTTCCAAACAAGACACAGTGGAGGAGATGTAAGGCCGTGCTGTGAAGACCCAACTGTCTCTTGAAGAGGCCAAGCCAGGTTGACTTTGCCACTAAAATACAGAGGCCTTCAGTGCTGAAGTTGCATCAGAATTTAAAGGGAATAAATGTGTTTCAGAACTTTATTAGCTGATTTTTACCTCATGGTTAAGTGCTGTCTTGCTTGAATGACGCAGAAACTCACCGTTGGCTTGTATATACTGGGCTGCAGTTTCCAAAGCTCCTCTGGGTGCCACTAAGGGAAAGGTAATACAGCCAAAGATACTGAGAAGTATACCAGCATAACCGCTCTTCTGCTTGGTTTTAATCCCAGTTTTGCTTCAGCTTTGCTACACTTTTTAAGTTCATTACTTTTAGATTGTTTTCCTTTTAGGCAGTAGATGTGTTATTTATTGGTATTACTGAATTTTCTCAATTTTCTACTGGGACTGACAGATCTCTTTTTCTAATCCTGGCAACTGTAGTAACCACCTAAACCTGAACTTGCTATTTGACCCATTTGTGTTTATTTAGGAAAACTCATCAGAGAGGTCTCCTACAGTTTAAAAAAATACCTGTACATCAACTAGAAAATATAGCAGTGTGATTGTATGCGTAAACAGTGAGACATATCAGAAACTAATTTATTGGTAATTTTATCAGTATTTTTTATACAGAAGTCTGACTTACTATGTGTCTAATACATAATATTGGAATAATACAGCTTTTGCTAGGTAAATTAAGTGCTAAGAAAAACTTCTGTGAAGAAGCAAAGATATGGCTCAATGAGTTAGAATGCTCTATGACTAGCCAGACCAATGCAGTAAATGGTCAGATGCTAGGTTGATGAATTTATTGGGAGTAAAATGTAATATCTAGGAATGACTGTTGATGAGCTCGAGTCTTAACTGGCACAGGGTTCAGGAATTAAAAGCTGGCCTCATATTAAGAATATATCATGTACGGAAATACAATTTTGGTAGAGTTCTGTTCCAGCTTTAGAGGATACAGCACCAGCTCCAAAGAGGCATTCGGGAGCCTGTCTTTATTTTGTGATGCCTCAGCTCCAGCTCAATTCAGAGAGAAGTTAACTAATAGCATTTAATTACAGCTGTGCCAAAGGCTTGTGTCAAGCAATGTAGGTAAGTCAAAATGGAATAAAAGTCAATTAATATGCTTTTGTGACAACATCTCCAAATATATTAAACCTAAGAATGTATCTACATGTATTATTAAGGTAGTATATGAATAGGGGGTATACTTTTATTGCAACAAATGACTTTCAAATAGAAAATAGTAACCTTGTAGAAGGAGAAAGCATTAAAAAATAATTGCACTAAATAAACCTCTTTAAAAATTTTCCTGATTGTGCTGACCTTTTCTTTTTCTCATTTTGCTGATTTGCATTTTTATGAGTTACTATTTGAATTGGGGGTAAAATGAAAAATAATAAATCCACAAGTCTTTCAGAATAACTTAAGTAAAGCCAGATGACAGTTGAAAGATAGCTATGCTGAAACAACAGTATTCACTATTAAAGAAATATACAGAAATAATATTATATATATATAAAGATGACGTATATAGAAATAATATACAGAAAGCTATATACAGCACTAGGGAAAACACTGGAGAGACAGTATACTTTTTTTCCAGCTGTTACATTATCTTCCAAAAGAAGTCACACACACACACATTGTTGGTAGTAAAATTGACATACGGAAATAAAAATGTTCTGTAAAAATTTCAGCATACAAGGAAAATTATTTCTTGTCCAGTGCAGGCACACACACACATGTCACCTATAGGCAAGTTTTGTTTAGTGTAGTTTTCCTTGCACTTAAAAAAAAAAATAAGTATGAATTCTTTGGATCTTGCCATATTGGTCAAGCTGCTACCAAAAAAAGGATTCTGTATAGTCGTATTTTATACAACTGAGCTGATACAGCAAGGAAAATAAGTAAATCTATGTGTTAGGTTAAAATAGTAAATATGCAATGCCTCTATGCCCTTTTCTCATTCATTTAACTTCAGAACCAAATTCTGCTCTTTCTTCTATAATATCTGTGCCAGGTGCTACAGGGCAAGATGCAAGAACCTACCTATAGCTTCCCACGCACACTCTTGTCATAGTTTGCAAGTTATGTATTGGCCTAAATCACAGTTCATGGCATTTTGTATGATAAAACCTCAATAATCTTGATGTCTTTATAAATGTCTAGCCCTTCCTTGTGAGTTTTGCTAAGCTGTTGGATCTGGTGACTTCTGGTAGCATTGAGATCCACAGTTTAGTTACTATGGAGAGGTATTTTTGTGTCAGTCCTGGTTTTCGCACCTTCAATTTAATTGAATATTATCGTGCTCCTGGGTTGTGAGGTGCAGAGGCAGAAGCTTCTGTGTCACCTTCTTTATTTGACTTACTTGAACGTATCTCTTCAGAAAGCTGAACCTTCGTCTTTTCTGTCCTTGGTCATGCCAGAGATTTTACAGCCTCATAATCACTTTTGTTCTCTTAATCCTTCTTCTTCTGCTTCTGCAGCACACTGTGAGGTACTGATTGCTGTACAGAGCAGCTGCAGAGGGCTGTGTTGTTGCTTCAGACAAAGCAATCAGAACTTTGGTCTTTTTATTCACTTATTTCTCATGCATCCTATCATCTTGCCAATGGTTTTTTTCACAGCTGCATGTTTTTTAGAGACTTCAGTGAAGTTTCTTGTGAAGTATGAATGCAGTACGAAAAATGGTTAACTGTTTAAAAAGAGATATAGTTTATTAAAGATATTAATGATAAAGAGACCTAATCACCTTTTTTTGCACCCAGAGTGATTATAATATTGCAAAGAATTAATGTGCACATTCATCTTTTCCTAAGGTATTACTTTTTTGTGTGTGTCTTTTTCCTTGTTTTTCCTTCTGTTTAAAATAAATCATCCATGCAGAAAATAAACAATAGTGGTGTAATTACTGAAAAACCTGAACTAAACTACAGACAGTGGAAGGAGAGTACTATCTGGAGGCACAGGGTACCCTCAGGACTTATTACATGCATCTGGGTTATTTACTTTTGTTTTAAAAAACTGCTTAAGTGCCATTTTAGGTCACTTTGCAGTCATGATTGATTTGCATACATATTCTCATGTTAGTGGTTGTACAAAATTATAGAGAGGTGAAAAATATGCCTGACAATTTCCTAACTACAGGAAAGTTGCTTTGAAACCAATATCTTTACCTCCTGTGAATATGTTGGTTGGCAATTGTGACTTCCCACTTCAGGTCTAAACCAAAGTCTTGGCAGAGTGGGTGGATAGAGACAGGTGTGAAGTGAAAGCAGCACCTTAATGCAGCAAAAGCTCCAGGTAGTGAGGCAGGATTTGGTATTATTAAATGTGATGGCCAAGGGAATGAGTTGTAATAGGCAAAAGTTAACAAGTATTTGCATCAACCACATGCAGTAAATGTCTTATAATATTGTTTTCACATGCTACATCTAATCAGGTGTTTTTCCTGGGAAGGTGTGGGAGTTTGAAGTTGGGAGTGGTGATGGTTTTAAAAGGTCATGCATTGTTAAGAGAAGTGTTTGGAAAAAGTTGGTCTATTCAGTTGGAATGCGGATAAATTTCTAGGCAGGTGAGATGTAGAGGCACTCACAAGACTGTAAACTCAGACTGTGCATTAACAAAATCTTACAAGACCTCCGTTTAATAGGTACATCATGGCTAAAAGGCAGTTTTACATCTTTGAAAGATGACATTCTGCTTTCCTACATCAATACCTTAGCACTACACAGGAGCAGGTTCTTCCTGCTGCCTTAGAAAGCTATTTTACCTACTGCAAACATGAAAACCCTCAGAAACAGAGCTACAAATGAGTTGTGCAGATGTTGGATCAAGTACAAAATGATGTGACTTGACATGGTTACCCACACGCTTACACAAAAAAATGCACAGATGTCTCTTCAGAAACTCTTCCCTGCAAAACCTTCCAAAATCTACACTGTTGCTCAGTCCAAAATGATACTTTCTGTAGAAGGAGTGGACTTTTTTTTTTTTTTTCCCATAAATTGGCTGGAATCACCATAATGACTCTCAGCGCACAATAATATTTTCCCCTTGGAGTTTGGAGACTAAGAGTTAGGAGAGCTCAAATCCTGTATTATTCTGGGCAGCTGTAAAGGAAAGTATTTTGAATTTGATCAAGAGAAATTACTTGAGTGTGTATTTTAGATTGAAAGTGTTCACAAAACCAAAGTGATCTAAATTGAACCTATCATAGTTGTTCACAAGATTTTATATAAGGGGCAAACCTATTACTTCCCACCTTCTACCCCTTGTTTACTACCTTTGCACTTCTAATAGGAAACTGATTAGTATACCTTTTATTTCTAGGAAGTGAATCAAGCTCCAGTTTAACCCATGTAGGTATCTGAATACTGCGACTGCATTGTTATCTATCAGATTTCAATGGAACAGCTATTGAGTTTATGTTAACTGTCCAGGTAACCCTTAGGTTAGGCATTCCGGTTTTTATTGTATTTTTCATTGGTAGCTGAGTTGTTAAAGCCTAAAGGGAAGTTCTGAATGTTGCAATCAAATGAATGAAGCATCCAAAAATACTTCCAGTCAAGAATAATGTAAAAAGAGAATAAGGGAAAGATAATATACACTATCAAGAACGCAAAAAACTTACTATCTTAAGGAAGAGATAATATATATACAAGTGGTGGCTTAAATGCTCATTTATTGCTTTGATTTCTACATTAAAATCAAGGACATATCTAAGTACTGCTTTTACTGAAACTTGAGGGTATGGGTATCTTCACTCATGTTAGAGGCTGCAAGTGTTATCTAGAGCTACAGTATAAGTGTGCTGCATTCAGCAATTACAAAACTGTAATGCTTTTCCTTCTAGCATGGAGTGATCCTGGAGATATACTTTCTCCATTTTTAACACAGCTGGTCTTTTTCTTTTTGATTCCTGTAATAGGAAACATTGCAATGATGTTTATCTCCTGAACATGACACAGCAAATGATAAGAGCAAACATCCATGGCTATGGAAATATTATCCTACCTGAAACACCAGTCATTTACGTGCTGTGACTCAGTGTTTAATTTATCCTTATCCCAGGCAGGCAATTGCATTCTTTCCACTAGAGACTGACAGGGTGGTTTGCATTTCTGGTGCTTTTACTACATCTTCTCTACAAACAAACAGCAGATTTCAGCACCTGATATGGCTGTTACAGGCCTTCCATTATTGACATGAAAAGGGAAGGAGAGAAGGAAGAGGAAGATATTTGGCAAATGAGGGGGAGAGAAAAATAAAATTGAAGCTGTAGGGCAAGTAATTGCACTTTTCTGAGTAGAGCACTTCAGATGTGTCATAAAAGGGGTCAAATAAAACTAAATGTTAAGAACCATACTAAGTACGATGTGTTCTGTAATTTTATGGTTTAGTCTCTTTGGTTATTTCTGGGAATTACCCCATTTGTCATGATTATTACTATTGATTATACCATGACTGTTACCATTGGTACCATGATTACTATTGGTAACAGCTGTCATTTGCTGGTAGTTCCTCCCAAAGTGCTGAAGGTGATCAGATAAAAAAGCCTGCTCCCCTGCTATTACCACTTCTCACTTGCTCTGTTGCATGGTTCTCTTTCTGCCAGAATGCTCTTCTCTGATCACCATACTCCAGTATTAAATTAGGAAATTCATTAAATAAGGGAATGCTGCTTCTATGTGTGAAATCTGTAGACAATGAAGTATTGACTCATTGATATGTTTCTACTTTAAAATACATGCATTGAAGAATTGCAAACATCTGCTCTCTTAAATATCATAAGTATTTTCCTTCAGAAGCCTTTGTAACTTTTCTGTAGAAAGATCCCTGTGTCAGATGGCGAAAGGCTATAGACCATTATCATATTATTTTTGAGATAAAATAATAATGCTTGATATTTCTTCATAACCCATCATCAATCTGTCACTTTGAATAATAAGAAATTAATTATTCTCATATTGATTCCCCTTTGCCAGATTCATTAGATTATCCCTGCATAACCCCCCCCAACACCCATCAGGGTAAAACTTGGCAGGAAAATGCACTGCCTCCACCAAATAACTCATTTATAATTCATTGTTTTAAGAAGTATCCTATGTAAATGTTTAATAGATGATGTATATAACTAGATGAATATGGAAATAGAAAACTTACAAGAACCTGGATTGTAAACTTCCATGGTTCCTGAGAAGATGAAAGTTTTAATCAGAAGGGAATTAACAGCTCACTCCTAGTGCCAGGTGATCAGATTTTCACAAATTGTGAGTAACATTAAAAATTCTAACAGCTGTCCAAATACCCACCATTAACAAAAAGCATGAATTAGTGAACACTTGTAAACAAGACTGCAGCAGTGGTTAATCCGTATTCTTGCAAATGAGTCTTATTAGTCACATCCAACAGCATTAGGCACAAGTTCTATTATGTGAATTAAAATTGTATTTGTATCTCATGATGTAGAACAGAAGAGGGGGTTTATGTATTTCCTCCAAGCTTCTAGTATTTGACAACAAAAACTTTAACTATTTGTTGGCTGTTTCTTTACATTTCAGTTGCTTTGGAGAGACCAGTGTGCTTCAAGCTTCTTATTTACATCAAGGATGAAGACAGCTACAAAGTAAGTACAGCCATAGTAACTCACAATGTAGTGACACAGGAAGAATTTCATGGGGTAATTGATATGAAATCTAAATATTAAACTTTTAAGCATACAGGGGCCATCAAAATTAATTTTACTGGAGTGTAAACTGTTGAAAAGCTAAATCTCTTCAGGGAACCATGTAAATCTGCACTGCAATAGCCTGTTTCCTGAGGTTTCCTTAGGGAGCATAAAGGAATTATAAGAAGGCTGTATTTTTTGTAGTTACACCACCTTTACTAGCTGCACAAAATCCCTTCTTGAATAGCTATGTTCCATAAAAGCACTTACAGAAAATTCTGAGATTCTTATTTTCATTTCCTTTAACAGTTCTGTAGACACAACTTCTCTTTAACATGTAACCAGAGCATGCAGTGCTAGAAAACACTGTGAATGAGCCTGCATGTTTATCTTTCTTTATACTGAGGACATATGGGAAATACTGTTATGTTTTCATGCATGCTGTATGCTACTCAGCTGCAATAATCTGTGTAATTTTATAAGAATTGTTAAAAAGTGCATAAGAATATTTATTTGTTGTGCACCTGTGGGTGGAACACGCAAAAGGAAATACTGGAAGTCTTCAGGGCAAACACTTTTTGAGGAGGGACTGGCTACATAAGGCCATGCAGACCAGAGATTAAATTTCTACTCTTTCCTAGTGCTGCTGCTTGGTAACGTGGTACACTTATCAATACAGAAAACAAGGTGTTTTCTTTCAAAGCAACAATAAAACAGAGCAATAAAAGAGAGCAAAACCTGACCTCACTTGTCGGTCACAGAGTTGAGATGAACTACAGTTCTGACCTATTGCTCCACAGTTACAATTATCTGCTGTAATAGTACCACTTTACTTTGAGGTTTAGAGAAGTTACTTTCTTTCTAGTTACAGACCTTGTTATTTAAGGGGTTAGCCAGTATGAAGATTTAATGAATGCATCTGAATGAGCAAAGACAAAGGTATGTGTCAGGGGGGTTGGAACTGGATGATCTTAAGGTCCTTTCCAACTCTAACTATTCTATGATTCTATGTGATCGAGTCATCATAATGAATTCATAATTTTTATTTGAATGGGTTTATATATATATAATTTTATATTTTGTTTATATAATTTTCTTTATGTGCACAGCTTTATATGTGTATGTATATATGTATTTAAAATTAATTCTATATCCATATGTGTCCATACACACAAAGAATTATCTAAACTGAGGCCATATGGGGAGGGACTTAGGATTTTCTGATTTTTTTGGCAGACTGCACTTTGCTGAGATATGATCTGCCTTTTTGTGCACCATGGGAATGATAAATCTAAAAGACTAAGAAATCAAGTTCTTACATGTTCAGAGCCAAACCTCTTGGGCATAGAAGTTAACATAGCTGACTCTAAGTCAATTTAATATTTGCTTAAATCAATGGTGGGAAAGTGAATTATATTACCGGAGGGTCTGGTATTTATGATTTGATTTTCTTTTATTAACAGTTATCTGACATTACAAATGAAACTTTTTTCCCCCATAGTTTCATATTTGTCTATGTCATCAAAATGAGTGGAAAAATATATTCTTATGCTTTCCTGAATTAAATTTACGTTTTCCTTAGTAAATTTTCAGCCTTCAGAACATATCATTCATCTTTGTTTTACCACTCAGGATACTGTTAGCAGTATTCCCAGCAACACTGCACTGGTAACAAACACTGAGTCCTGCCAAACCAAGTCACACAGAAATCATGAATTAGGTGCCCACAAAGCACAAGGATTAGTTCTAAAACCAAGATTTCAAGAAAACAAAACACAAAACAAAACCCTAGAAAACCAACTCATAAACCTTTAATTTACCCTCTGCTTTCTAGCACATTTTAAGCTATTCCCCCATCTGTAAATGTAAAGATGTAAAAACACTTCACAAAGATGTGAAACACTTCACGAGTCTTACACAATCCTATGCTAACTGCTGTAAATGTCACTCTCCAATTTAAAGAACAGTACATAGACCATCCAGGCCGTTCGTTTCACATAGTTTGGACTTATTCTGTTCAATCTTTTTATTTTTGTCTGCCTTTGGTTTAATGGAAAATCATTCCCTTTTCGGTCACAGATCTATCTATAGAAGGTGACTTAAAAAAAAAAAAAAAAAAAAAAGGTGTTTTGGAGCTTAATTTTACCCTGTTGCCTTTCATTCCTGTCAGTAAGATGCTACAAGCACCTTTCACAGAGTACATTAACTTTAAAGAGAGAAAGCCTTGCAATGATTGCAGGAGGCTGAGTTCAAGCAAGGATAAGAAAGTAAACTGTAACTTGATTTCCTCTTAGTAAGAGGCCTCATTTGGGTTTGGATTCCTATGTGAAGTCATTAACTTTTGCTGAGAGGGAATGGTGCTTGATGCAGTTTTCAGGAAGACATTTATGACTTCATCCCTGGAGGGCTGACATGCAGGCTAAGCATCTGCTAGCATCATCTGAATATGCAGAGGAGAATACAAGTATTTGGAGGAGCATTAGTATGAAATTTGGCCAATGCAGCTGAGATAGATAAAAAATTGCTGCTGTTACTTACATTACTTACACAAATTTAAAATCTTTTCCTGTCCTTTTCCATCAAGGTAGCAAGAAGGGATCCGGATTCCACCAATGAGAAGATTTGGAACAGAAGTGAACAGAAGATGTTGCTGTGATTTGCTCAAAAATGAGACAGAACATTTTCATTACTCTTTAGGGACATCTATTGAGAACATGAAAAAGGTGGGTGCATTTGAAGTGATAAGGAAGTTTTGCTATAAAAATGAGAATGCGCACTAAAATCTCCAACACTAACTATAAGAATAAGACAAATATTTTCCCTGTTCTTAGGGCAAAACAACTCAGCAAATATATCAGAAAAGGTAGATGAATAATCTATTCACTCTTGGTTCTCATCTCTCCAGGGAATTTCAGGTACTCGTTAAATCTTGTGGCTGGTAGCATAGCAATATAATTTTCTTCTTTCTGTCTACACAAAATTCTTTTGTGACGGCAAGATATGTATGCTGAGATGTCTTCCACTATACAATCAATTACATACTTATTATAGTTACTATCATAATAACTTTGCTTCTCAATAAAATACATAGTTACTTGCAAGGTCAAGACAATTTATGAATATTCCAGTATTTAACTATTACTCAATATGTATTCAAGTAAAATTCTTAATAACATCAACAAGGATCTTGATATAGACTAAAATTTCTGAAGTTGGTTCTAAAGATTTTGTGACGGATAACAATTTCTGGGGGGAGCTATGGTAGCTCTATGGATTCCCTGACTGAGGACATGAAGTTAGAACTCAGCCTGAAGATCTTCAAGCTTATCCATGAAGAATGAGGCACCGAAGACATCTGAATGGGAAAGCAGAAGGCATCTGGATGGGAAAGCAGAAGGAATCCAGAGGAGTGTGCGAGTCAAAGGGAGTAACTAACTGTAGAACAAGAGCTTGGCAAGATAACAGACTTTAGTAATGTGGCTAAGGGTCATCCAATATGTGCTGTTGCTAACTGATGTAACCAATGGCTTGGCTAAAAGACGCATGTATGCTAGAAACTGTACATAAGCAAGTGTTTGTAACAGTAGAAAAGAGAACTTAAATCACCAAAGAAGCATGTCACATGTCATTTGTCCATCTCAATAGAGACAAAATTCAGTTAGAGGAAGGCCATATCTAACCCTATCATCTAGTTGGACCAAATCTTATCAGAGAATAAATCAGACTGTACTCTCAGACACTGTATAGGTGGTGTTGGTTCCAGCTGAGCAATGTATGACTCTTTGCATGTATTCAAAATCAAACACAGATATCAAAACAAAGGTTGTGGTGAAATTCATAGCAACAGGAAACATATTTTTAAGTTTCAGTCCTCCAGGACTATCACCCATGTCAGAATCAAACTGTGCTTAATCTGAGCTAAATTTCATCCAGCATTTCCTGTCTGCTGCAAACAGTAGTTTTAAAGTATGTTATAAAAGATACCTTATGTCACCAGCAATATAATAATTTAATAGAGACAGAAATATATGTATATCCATTTGTATAGATGTAATATAACTACTAATTATCTATTATATGATGCAATGTTTAGTATTAGGTAGTGTTTTTAGGCTGCACCTAAAATCCTGGATTACGAAGTGCATCCCATTGACATTTTTAGCTGTTTACCTCATCTTCCTAAACCAGAACCCTTTGCTACAAGGAAATCATAGTAGCCGTAATTTCCTGCTAAGAAAAAATAAGAACACTTTTTTTTACAATGTAACTTAATTTGTTTTTTTGTGATTAAAGATTTACAGTAACTTACAGATTGTATTTTGAGATCACTATAGCTTAAAGACAAAAGCAGATGAACTTTATAAAGTAGTTAACAGTTTGTCAGTTTTGAATTGGATTTCAGAGTGTGAAATTTTGACCAAAATAGGGAGAAAAATAACTGCTATTATCTATAAAACTGTTCAGGTTTTAAATGCTGATTAAAAGCACATACTGTTTTAAACTGAAGCATGTGTCCAGCTCTTCCCTCTTTTCACCTTTTCCCTGCTAGCTCAAATGTAGTTTTGGAAGAAGAGGAAATAAAATTTCTCTTCACCATCTGTCATCTGACATTTGGAAAAAGTCACTGACCACTAATGAGAGAGTTAGCAGCATTTGGGTTGTAAATCATTGTTCATTTTTAAAGGCAAAACAGACAATGCCCCATGTAGAAATGGCCACATCACCTGAGATACCGAGCCTCATTCAAGCATTTAAATACAAAACAGATGGAGGAAAGCTTTCAAGGGAATATATGCAGGGGAAAAAATTGCTGTAAAATACAAGGGAAGAAAACCCTGCCAAGCTCAACAGGACCAGACAGGTTAATGACCCAAGGATTATCTTTTCCAAAACTAAATGAAAAAGTCAACTACAAAGAAAGATGTTCTCCTTTTGCAAACATCTAATGAGAGAATAACATATACTAACACGGGATTATCCCCGAAAGATTAAACTGAAGGGATTTTCCATCCTAGTGTCAACTTTCTAAGGACCAGGTTTAGAAAAAGTATCCCAAAAGTGATTTGACAGCTTCACAGAATAAGGACTAAATAAATAAATAAAACCAAAACCGGATACTCTGTGTTACAGGAGACTTCATATTAATGAATCATATGCATTAGATAAGCTAAGAAAAAAAAAAGACCATCTGAAGGTCACAAAATAGATTGCTATTGTGCTGGGCATTGTGAAAACACAGAGTACAAGACAGCTCCTGCCTCAAAGGGCAGAAACTGGATGGAGAAAGTGGTAGAATGGCAAGGAAGGTACTAGGTGGGTCATACCTGGTGTGACTGTTAATCTAGTGGTGGTTACAGGGTTTTGTGGTGCTATATGAGAAGGTGATGGATTGATGGATAGATAAAGATAGAGATTATTTTTCTTAGCAGAAAAAGAGAAGGTAGTAAACTGCAGTAAAATACGATTTTAGCAAGTGTAAACAGTATTTGGCTAAGAAATCTGTGAATACTTTTTGTTGCTGTTTCTGACTTCTGTGTCATTTGCTCATAAGAGATCATTAACATGCCTCAACACTGTTGAAGAGCAGAGGCTCTGAAGGTTACACTTTGAAGGTCCCTCTAAACCCACACTTTCCACACACCTAAGGCGTGCAGCAATGCATGTTCGTGTTCTTGCCTGTTTTTACTATAGGGGTGCAAACATGCCCTCTTGTATTACTAGATTAGCAGATCACTAAGCGTCAGCACCTTATAAAGATACTTCGAAAATGAAGGAACATTTGCATTACACAGGAATTTCTACATGTGTAAGTAAGTGCGAAAGGGATACCCTGAACATAAGAAGTGACTGTCTTTCTGGTATTTAACATGAGATACAGTCAGTACACTACATGAGTGGAAATGGAACATGTTTCTTCTTAGGAATCCAAAGTGAATAGAGTAGGAAGGTGGAATAAACCCGTCTCCTCTGTGCTTAAGACTGTGTTAAGAAAGCATCAGAACTAAGTGAATGACAGAGAAAACGGCTGTGCACGGAGGAGTTCTTTCTTTACGACACTCGCTTCATCATCCTTGTTTGATAAAAAGCTCTGGAAAGGATTAGTTTTTGCTATTCAGCTCCGGGCAGACAAAATATAGTGCATAAGCTGTATAAAGTCAGAGACGAGCTGTGCTTTGCTTAATCACCAGATCTTAAATGTTGTGTGCCCTGATTTTATTATTTTTTTTTTTTTACATTCTGCCTTCTGTGTGGCTCTCCTTTTCCCATCCTTCCTACAGTTTTTGTTTGCTTGCTCATGGGGGAAAAGCAATAGGTAAGAAAAGCCTAACTGAGGTAAGATTAATGCAGTTCCACTGAAAACAAGGAAAAGATTTATTCTTTCCCTCCCTTCCACAGATACCTTATTAGCCTCACCTAACATACGTACTTTTATTCATTTACTTCCTCCTTGTTCTCTGGGAGAAGCCTATCTCACATAATTTATTGATTTGGCTGCCTTGTTTGTATGAATGTTAATAGTAAGACGTATTGAGCACTCACATATTAGCCAGGTTCTCAGATACAAGTGAAGAGGGTTTATCTTTGTTGAAAATTACATGCATTTGGCTTGCAACAATTAGGAGTTGCCATAAGGAAAATGCTGAAATTGTAGCCTCTGTGCTGTCAAGAAATGTAAAGGTTTGAAAGAATGGCATCAAGCAGAGCTGCTGAAATAAAGCATCAAGTTCAGAATGGGCAGTCTTGGGATCATGACTATGTTTTTCTTTCTCTTAGCTGACTCTCACCTTGGGCTGAGAACTTCAACTGATGCTGATGAACATTAGCAAGGGATGAAGGAAGGAAATACTTATTTTAAGTAATGGTTTGATGAAAGGCTGTGGGAAGAGGAGAACATAGGAGTCCAATTTAATTTACATAGAATTGACTCAGGCAAGAGGAAGGAGCTTGGGCCAAACACTGTGTGCATTGCTTTCCTGCTAACCTTGCACTTGAGACTGGTACTACCAGAAAATCCTTTACTGTCCCTTCTGGAAATAACAGCTTTGAAAGTCACCCTATGGCATCACTGTAAAATTTTACACTGTCCAAGCAACAGACCCTTACATCAGGAGTGCCTTTGCTTGCTGCCAGATTCAAAAACCTGCCATTGACATTAATAAGCTCAAAAGAGGTTCAGGACCTTTTTACCAGCCAGCTGCATTCACTGAAATTGTCTGTATTTTCCCCTATTAAAAATGACATTTTAATTTTTACTTTTCAGAACAGGAAGGCTGCTGCTCTTTGCTTTCTAATAGGCAATCTACCCTTGATATTTCACAACTTTGCATCTTGACTAACACGTAACTCCTGGAAACACTGTGCTTTTGGGGCAATGTAAGTAATGCTCCTGTTAATGTTCTTCAGTTTAATTCTTTTTCTCACTTTTTTTTTTGCATAAAACTGTTTTTTGCTTGTAAAACTATCTCTTAAACACCAACTAACATAACGTTACTCAGTGTTGAAAATGGCTTTTTGTTTGGCTATTCTATGATTTCTGTGACTCTTCTGTAATTTGTAGAAATCCTAAGACTGTTTCAGTAGTAGAGGCCTGAGGCTGCCATCAAATTATACACAGCTGCTTAATCCTACTGCTAGTGCTCAAGGTTGTTCTTGTAGCAGAAGCTAAGGATGAATTCGTCTGTGTGCTTCAGTTTGTAGAGCTTTGTTCAAGACAAAAAGTGTCCAGTTTGTTGTCATCTTAGGACATGATTACCTAAATTTTTTATAAGCTACTGGCATGAATTCCCTTTTACCCACCTGATTCTGGCTCCAACCACTGATTTAACAGTTTATTTTTAAAGAACAAAACCAAAATTTCAATTTATTTTTTTTTGTCTGCTGCAGTCTATTTAAAGAATGTCTTTAAAAATTTTGATCACTTTTAAGAAGTGATCTCTTAATATTTTTCTTGTCATTTTGACTCCTGCTAGGTGATTTTTTTTCTCTCTCCTGTTTCCATTCCACATTGGCTAAAGGGTCTCCTTACCAGTGTGCACTTGATTCACCATAACATGAGAACAATGAAAGGCGCCTTAAAACTTTTTACACAGCTGGTGGCGCACTTATGGATTTTCTCTTTTCCTGTGGGACAGGGAGGGGTTATAATAAGATTCTTTAAATATTCTTTTCTTTCATGTTCTTTTGTGCTGTCTGAAATTTTATTCGGTAATTGTGAAGCTGTAAGTGCTGGTGTGCACTATTATTGATACAGGTTTGCTTGTTAGCTCCAGAAATTAAACACTCCTATACACCCCACATCCTTGTTCAAGAATGACCTTTCATGCTCCCACTGGTATATTTTTCACTGCAGAAACTAAAATGAATCTCAGTTCATCTCAGCTACGCTAAACTCTCTCAGGTTGGGATGCTCAGCAGTCTATGGCTGCACATTATAAATCTCTGCACACCAATCCTCCAGGTCAGCCTGGAGTGTCTCAGTATTCTGAGATACTTTTGCACAGCCTGAAACCAAGCCAAGAAAGCAAACTTGTCCTGTGCATTTCTTTGTTCCCTTCCAAACTCCTATTAATCAGTCTATTTGTTACAGACTGATTTTCTATCATTTGATTCCCTATATGAGCACACTGATCACATTTAATACCTTTTGTGGAAAGCAAGTGAGATAGTAATTTGAGAGTTATTTCTGAACAATGGTGTTCATTTTAAATAAGAAAATTCCACTGCTGCAAGGAATTAGCAATTGTTTTCAGCTTGTGAATAATCAGTAATATCTAAAAATGATTTCCACAGATCCATCTCCAAATAAAAAAGTGGTGTTATTCCTCTCAATCTGAGATCAATGCAGAGAATTTAAGTTAATCTTTCCTAAATCATCCAACCTGCAAAACTAATAGTGGCAATCAGGCAGTGGGCAGGTCACAAATACCAGCCCAGTGGAAGCCTGTAATGACTGTATGAAATTTTACTGCTCGACAGATCACCAAGAGACATTTTAACCTGCACAATTATCTTTCTCAAGGTCAATGACATCATGATAGGAGATAGAATTGTATTTCTTTAGGTAGAATTACTCTTGACCTTGATATTTACAGGGTTCCAACCATCAGGAGGCTTGCAGTGAGCAATTATATGGGTCTCCAGAGCAGCCCTGACAAAAGGTTGGACAAGTTCCACAATAACAATAACCCATGATTTCCCTGTGCATGGATAATTGTTTTTTTCTGAAAGAAAATCTCACTTTTGGCAGATACCTTTGTAACAAAGAGGTAGCAATGGCTGTAAATCCCTGAACATCTCTTATTGCACAATCAAACCTTGTAACTCATGTGTATGTCCCCTGGAAATACAGTAATATGCTGCTGAATTAAAAAAGAACATGGGAGTTGGGGTCATGGTATTTCATTATAAGCTGTACAAAGGAAACATGAGACTTTTTTAAAGAAATTACTAGTTAGGAAATATGTTGGAATGATACACATCTATGTATATATATATATGCAATACACATACAGTGACGTGGTCTACCAGTTCACTAAATGAAAAAAGTTCACTATGTAAGTGTATTCTTTTAAACAAAATGGGGGACAGAAACACAGCTGTTCTCAGAGAGACAATTTCTTTCTGTCTATTGCTATTGACAAGTGAAAGGAGAGCACAGGTAAGAGTTAAACCACTGAGGAATCAAAACTCTGCTCTGCTCTGCTCTATTCATGCCACAGGCCAAACTCTGTTTTTCCATGGCGGGGAGGGGGTTGTGCTGTGTCTCCTCTTTTGGTCTAAATCCCCACTGAACCTTAGCTGTCTCTAGTTGGAAGTCTGAGCATCTTGTTTCCTTCATCACTTGGAAACAACTATTTGGAGATAAGCTTTGCTTTAGCTTATGCAGGTGATGGTGCTAGAATTTACCAGAACTGATATAATACAGTTTTTCTATGTTTAAAGCAGAATGTGAGCTGTTCCCCCAAATAATAATTATAATTATAATGAGATTTAGACATATAGTTGTAAGTAGTATGTAGAATTTGGCTTTACTGTATTTAAGAAAATCAAGTCTGATCAGCTGCCAGGGACAGATTTGAGGATGAGAGTGAAAAGGAAAACTCCCTGATCAGAGACTGAGGGAGGGAGCAAACTGCATTCCTAACACACAAGTAGTATTAACAGCATTTGGGGACAAGCTTAATGGAAATTAAAGGACAACACTGGAAGAGAACAAATGGCTCCAAGCTAAAAATGGCTGTGTAGGCTGGATATTAAACAGTTTTCTAATCATTAATGTTGTATTGGCACAGAGCAGAATTTTAATCTGATTAGCAGAGGAAGATGAGAGGTGAAGCCTGGCCATATTATAAAAAGCTAAAATGGCCCAGAAGCATCCTTCTAGTTCTATATGCTTAATTCCTGGGTGTGACATGCCTAGAATAAAGACAAGGCTTACTTGCAATGGAATCACGTGAGAAAACTTGGGAAACCCCAAGTAGCTCACCAATTTCTTGCTGAGATTTCCTCTTGCCTCAGGTGTTGTCATCCACATTGCCATTCAAACCATTCTGTTCATTTTAACAAATCTGATCAAAAGGAAGCAAAGTAGCAAATGTATTTCTAAACTAATTGAACATGGGACAATGACCAAAAGGAGACTGTTGCTGATGAACCAGTTCTGTTTTACATGCTTTGCTCTCATCAGCCTGTTTCCCATTTACCTTCTCAGAGCCAATTAATTTGGCAGCATTATAACTCATCTTCTGCATTTGTACATTTCAGGTGTCAAGCAATCTTTTTTTTTTAGGCTCCTATAGACTATGATACTCCTGTAAAAATAATTTATTCTATGTAAAATTTGATAATTTTTTTGATTTTTAAAAAATATTTTCAAAATATCTATTAATAATAATTGGATGATTATATGCTGAGAAAACTTTTCAGAATATAACACTCAGAAGCTGAAAGTAGTCCTTTATACAAATATATGGTGACCTTAGAAACACGATTTTCTCTACAGCAGTACCCTCAGTGTTCCATCAATTATTCAATATTTTTCATCAGATAAGACTAAACCTTTTCCTGGCTCAATGGGAAATACAGCCCATTTATATTTTCCTTTTTAAAATACTTTGGTTTTTATTTTTTCACTAAAAATGTTGGCCACGGGCTTAATATCCCAATCATCTCCTGGCTTCGGATATGTTGCAGGGGTTGTTTCCTACATGATTATCCTTGCAGACTATATACCTTCAAACTGTGTATCAATTGGATTATTTTTCCTGATCCACGATTTTCTAGGGAGCCTATATTCCCTACTGCTATCTTTTAAATGAGCTCTTTCAGTTTTGATGATGACCAGGTAGTTTTCAAGCTCCCAGTAGATAACCTCTCCAGAAGGCTTGGCTGAAAAGCCAGCAATTAATCACAGGCAGAACTGAAGCCAGGCTCTCCTTAAAAGCCAGTTTCTTGGTGATAAACTCATTACCTGCTGGCAACATCTAAATTCTCTGTTCACAGCTATTAAAGCCACAAGAGGTGAATAACTCACCATGCCTGTCTCTCTTTATAAAACAAACCATTATGTTTCAAGCAGTCACCACTGAACTAAGCCTATGTCCTGGGTTCAGCAGTAGCAGTCATTTTTCTCCTTCTTAGTAGCTGGTGCAGTGCTGTTTTTGACTTTCAGCCTG
>JANRGW010023753.1:0-23271 GCA_024733675.1 Psilopsiagon aymara
CCCCGGTGTTTAAATCAACACTTAATAACATACAGCACTCAGCTGAGAAATACTGTTGTCTAAGCCACCTGAGATGCAGCTTTTCTGTTAAACCTATCTCGCTATATAAAGTATGATGGTTTGTAATTCACAAGGATTAGTAAAATGTCTAAGGAAGTAATGCTTATAAGAAGTCACTGAAATAGCCTTTTATACAGCTGCCCCTCTGTTTAAGTACAGCTTAAAATAATTCCTTAGCTTAAGCATCCCCTTATTTTCCCCAAATTTGATGCTTTTTTAATGGTATGATTCTATCTGTTCTTCAGAGGATGACCGGATATCAGAGAGTCTTCAAATTGTTGAGTGAACAGTGAAAAAGTTAACATTTTTCCATACACTGTTTTTGAATTCATGTATTTCATGAATGCAATCACATACCATTAATAACTAAATTTAGCTTTTATTAAGCATGACTGCACAACAGAAGAGACAAATACATTTTATTTCACTTCAACATTTTATTCCACTTCAACATTCTATTCTGAAACCACTGACCTAATTTTTAGGACTAAAGATCTCACAGGTAAAAGTAAGATGAAAAGATGAAAGGAAGGTGCCATGAAACAGTAATTCAAAAGCATTCTTCTGCCATACAGGAAGAGAAACCATATCATGTTTTTCTTTATGAAAAAGTAATGAAAAAAATGTATCCACTCTATGAAGTCATAGTTCTTATAAGAACCTAATCTACATAACGAGCTTCCTTTGTCTTCTAGTTTTCGGTTAAGGAAAGCCTTTGTTGCATGGCTTTTTGAGAAGCTGATGACAAAAGTTAACAGGAAAATACAACTTGTATTTAAAGACAGAAAAATTATGCTCTATGGCTTATGAGCCTTTAGACAGAAAACGAACAACTAAACCTAGATTTTCTCTTTCTTTCACATACCTTGTGATAAACTTGTTCAGATATACTATTAAAATGAAAAATACATCCTGCTTTACCTCAGTTTATTCATAAACTCACCTGCTCTAGGTCAGCAAACCTTTGCTGTCTAAAAAAGCTTTAACATATTCCAAACTGTATTTTAAGTACACTTACACTAATCTCAAGGAACAGTCTTGCAAAATGAGAGTCCAAGGGTTGCATAGGAGACAGAAGAAATTTTCAGGCTAGCTGCAATTCCTTGTCCTCTGAAAGACTTCTAGAAATCCTTAAACATTCAACAAAACAAGCTTATGTAGCCGATAAAGACCATGCTGCTTTTCAGACTGGTCAATAATATGCTGAGGATGCACCTAATAAAAAGATGCGAGACTAAAGTCAGAAAGCATTTTTTATTATGTTTTTCTCTTAAACCTAGCTAGGGAAAAGAGTCTTGAAGAGTTCTGACAGTTTCAAATCACACAGGAATTTCAGTTCCATGCCACACATGTCAACATAAGTAGCCAGTGCTATGGAATGCTTTATCTCATGGTTTGCCTGAGTCAGAATACTATTACACAGTCAGTTCCAGAGCATTACAGGTAGCATTTCATGTTACGATGTAAAAAAGATGTCCTGAAATTTTTTAGATGCAGTGAGGAAAATCCTGATCCAACACCTATACATTAACTTGTTATAAAAGCTGAACACCAATATTACTGAATAGCAGGTTATTTTTGTAGTACCAAGGATAACCACATTTGCAATATGGAAACACTTTGGCTTAAAGCAGCGTATCACAACACACTCTAACCCCTCAGTGAACGCCTACTAGAAATAAGAGCCCTTGGTGCTTGTTCACTGTTGCCCATCTTTTCAAGGAGACCCAAACTGCTCATTTATCTGCCTGAGGGTGGGAGAGACACAGGGAGGGTGTGTTCAGAAGTCTGACTACTGCACTCAGAAATTCCTCACCCCTTTTTAATTAAGAAAGAAAGCACTTGATCGTCAGGAAATATAGTGGCCTGCAGAGGCCCTCACAGAAAGAGAGGTAAGATTTCTAACAGTAGGAAGCTAGACTTCTTGGCTTTATGAAACAATCCCGGGTTTCAAGAAAACTGCCCTCCCACCCTGATCTCACCACATTAATTTTAAAGCAAGTCACATTTCTGTCTGCTTAAAAGGGAAAAGCCACGTGAAAGCACACAAAATGCACTGCATTCAGATAAATACGCCTCTCAAAAATCATGTTCTGTTTGAAAACTGTCAACTAAGCTGCTAATGTAAAAACCCAAGCCACCCAACAAACTAGACTAATAGGGTATCAATAGGGACTGCCGTATACTCAGCAGTTCTTATGCCTTAAATTTGACTGTACAGTACTTTCAGTATCTTTAAGTTCAATACTCAGAAAAGACATCCTTCCAAAGGAAATTCTCCCTTTGACCACTCTAACTGTACTGGGGTACTCCAACTACTCTTCTTAGGGGGAAAGGAAAGAAAAAAATATTTGTAGACCCTTACCTGATTCCATGCATATGGCTTCTGATAACATGTAGGAACAACTTTATCTCGAGGCTTTGATTTGCAGATTAAACTGAAATTACATTAAAATAGCCTTAAGAAATACACTTGTATTAGATTAATTCTAAAGAAAAAGGAATTTCTGTATTAGACACAACTAGGCATTTATGAGGCGTCTGTGCTTAATGGAACCTTAAATTTCCTTGTTAATCTAGTCTGATTGGTTCACTTTCTACACTGGATGGGTAAAGTATAGAGAAGACAAAGTACAGGTTTTCATAGGGACATTAAATGTGTAAGAATCTATTTTCTTTTAAAGAAAATTATGGTTATTTTTTCTAAATCTACAAAGTACTAAATTTGCAAGTGCCATTTATTCCATAAGCTTTATGCATACTTAGTAGAATGTATAATAAAGCTATTTTTAGGGTATGTTGTTTTGCATGACAACTCAATTACTATAGATTCTCTGTCTGCTCCAGTTATTCCTTCAAGCTGTGCAAAGTACAACAGCAGCAGACATTAATTAATTCTGTCTACATGTGTTTTTCAAAACCTGATTTTAGTCTTAAGTAGTGGTGACATGTTGTAAATACAATTAGCTTTTGAAAAATTGAGGAAAATTATGAAAGACTGTTCAGGCTGAATTTTTTACCCATGTGCTCTTATTAATAGTTTTTTCCAAGACACAAAGGAAGTACAATGAGAAGAAATGACTAAAAATGCAGGAAGATTTTACACAAAGGAAAAGACGACATCGTGACAATAACCAGATTGTCTCTTTGTTCGAAAAGGTAAAAAAACCCCCACCAACCAGACATTGGAAAAATTAACTGTAGGATTGTTGGAACAGAATCAGTAAAAGCACAAAAAAAATCTAGGAAAGAAACACTTCCCAAAGAGGTGTAAAATCCTAAAGAAAAAAAAACCCCGAAGGCTGCTGAGAATGACCAAGTCAGGCAGGGAACGCTGATGGAACTGGGGAGCATGTCAACACTGGAGCTGCGCAGGCTGCTCCTTCCCCTCCCAGCTGGCTGGAGATGTCTGAGCAATCAACCTAAAACAGGTACTGAAACACTAGCAGGTATTCACATGTCTAAAGAAACAGCAGTGACATTTCTGTGCCTTGAATTTTGCATGTAAGTGCTGATTTCCAAACATGAGCTCCTGTTACTGTCACAGTCACCTCCAGAAAGGTTATGTGGTTTTGCTTCTTTCTGCTTATCCACTTCCCTCAATTTCTCCCTACGGTTGTTACCACATGAATCATGCAAGCAAACTTTATTCAGCTTTGAAGCCTAAACGTGGTACTACATGGCAGTGTCCAAAGGCAATACAGACATCGACTGGCCAGAAGTACTTGGACACAAACAGGACATCAAACATTGAATCAGCAGTATCCTAAACAGCTAGGATTTTACCAAGAGATTTTCAGATGTGAAACATGAAGAACTTGCCATCAACCTGTACTGGTTCTCCTTAAGTTGAAAGCACAAACAGCATGCATTTTTGAGGTAAGCCCCTGTAGAGCTGTAGCACCACTTTCTGAAGGCGCACACAGTCCACTGCCATAGCTGGCTCGAAGTAAAGACAGGTGGCCTTACTTCCATTCACAAATTAGCCCAGGACTTCCAGCAATTAACCTGGCCAACACCTACCCTACACTTGTCTTTTGAGGGAGGAAAGACAGCACACGATTCAGCTGTAATGTACAGGCAGAAAAAAATTCTTAATCCTTCTGCACTCTTATTACAACTTCATTAGCTTTGTCCTGGGTGCACAAAGCAAAAGGTACATCAGAAGTGGTATCCTGCAGAACAAGTTTTATAGTCTACATTTCGTGACTCTTAAGTGATCAGGCTTCCCTGAAGAACCAGTGCTTCCACGAGAAGTCTGAAGTTGTTGAGTAAACTGCTTTATAAATAAACAAAAGAAAATTAAATGCATCATTAAATGAGAACATATATTGTTTCTCCAAAGCTTAATCTGAGCTATGCTTCAAGCAATTATTTATTTTGGTTTTGCTGAGACTGAAACAGAGTATCTTATTTCTATGAAGTTATTACCATAGAAGTTTCTGACGAATATCTTCCTGCAGCTGTGTCACTGTTGTTTGGTCAAAACACACTGCACATTCAGAAAGCAGCTTATTAACGGCTGTCCTTAGGATGTTTATCTATAAAAACACCAGTGACAGAACATAAAGCACTCTAAATCAGCACTAATTCTGTATTATATTGTATTGTATTATATTATTATATATTGACACAAAGGGGCTGTGGCACCCATACCACCAAACTTCAACAGAAATATTATTAACATAAGCAAAATCATCTGAAGCTTTAGAAACATTCCCCCCAGAAGCATCTCTGCTGGTTCAAGATGTTAACGTTCAGCCACTTAATACCACAATCATCAAGGTTATTCAGATATGCCACAAAACATACAGGCTACCACTTGCCTGGATTCTTTTCCAAACACAGAATTCCTTCTGTGAAAGTTTAAAGGATTTTCTCCATGGGTCCATAATCTTCACATGCACGGCTTCACTATGGGCAAATTGTGCATCACAAATTTGAAAATTTGGTGGCCTCCTGCAATGGGGCTACAGTGTTGGCAGATAAGGAAATAGGAACTGATGTCACCCACATGGACTCGTGAAACGTGTTTGACACTGTCCCACACAAGATCCTTGTCTCTAAACTGGAGAGGTATGGATGTATGGATAGATCACTGGATGGATAAGGAACTAGCTGGAAGGTCACACTCAAGATAGTTGCAGTCATCAGCTTGCTGTCCAAGTTGAGCCAACCAACAACTGATGTTCTTCAGGGTCAGTACTAGGCCTGCTGCTGTTTTAATACATTTGTTGGCAACACTGTCAGTGGGATTGAGTGCACCCTCTGCAAGTTTGCCAATGACACCAAGCTGTGTGATACAGTTGACATGCTGAAGGGAAAGTATGCCATCCAGAGGGACCTTGACAGGCTTGAGAGCAGGACCTGCGTGAATCTCATGAAGTTCAACAAGGCCAAAGGCAAGGTCGTGCACCTGCCTTTGGAGCAATCCCAAGCCCAAACACAGGTTGGGTGGAAACCTGATTGAGAGCAGGCCTGAGAAGAAGGACTTGGGGGTGTCAGATGATGGAAGCTCAACATGAGCTGACAGTGTGTGCTTGCACCCCAGAAAGCCAAGCATATTCTGGGCTGTATCAAAAGGATAATGACCAACAGGTCAAAGGATGTGACTCTCCCCCTCTACTCTGGTCTTGTGAGATCCCACCTGCAGTACTGTGCGCAGTTCTGGGGCTGCCAACATAAAAAGAGCATTGACCTATTGGAGCAAGCCCAGAGGAGGGCCACGGAGATGATCAGAGCACCTCTCACACAGAAACAGGCTGAAAAGAGTTGGGCTTGTTCAGCCTAGAGAGAAGGCTCCATGGAGACTTCAAAGCAGCCTTCCAGTACCTTAAGGAGCCAAGACAAGAAAGCTGGAGAGGGACTGTTTACAAGGGCATACAGTAATAGGACAGGGGGTAATGGTTTTGAACTGAAAGAGATTTGAATTCTAGAAGGAAGAATGAGGGTGGTGAGACACTGGCACAGGTTGCCCAGAGAAGCTGCAGATCCCCCAATCCCTGGAAATGTTCAAGGCCAGGTTGGAGAGGGCTTTGAACAACCTGCTCTAGTGGGAGGTGTCCTGGCCCATGGCTGGGGGCTGGAACTAGATGATCTTTAAGGTCTCTTCCAACCCAAACCATTCTGTGATTCCATGACATGTGCAGCAGCATGCCCACCGTGTCCTTAAAAAGCCACTAGAAACCACTGGCCATCACCTGCTCTGTACATAGAACTAATCAGGGCATGTGAGGTTGTCATGGGTTCAGCAGTAGCAGTCATTTTTCTCCTTCTCAGTAGCTGGAGCAGTGCTGTGTTTTTGACTTTTCGCCTGGGAACAGCGCTGATAACACCAATGTTTTCAGTTACTGTTTAGAATGTTTTGGTCTGACCAAGGACTTTCTGAGCCTCATGCTCTCCCAGGGAGGAGGGGAAGCCAGGAAGAAGCAGAGATACGGCATCTGACCCAAACCAACCAAAGAGGTATTCTATACCACAGCACGTCATGCCCAGGATGGAAAAACAGAGGGCAGAGACCCGGAAGGGTGGGGTTGACGGCTGGGTCGGGCTTGGTGTCGGGTGATGAACAGTTGTACCCTTTTCCCTTGTATTTCCCTTGTCATTATTATTATTGGTGATAGCAGTAGTGATTTGTGTTACACCTTAGTTACTGGACTGTTCTTATTTCAACCTGTGGGAGTTGCATTCTTTTGATTCTCCTCCTCATCCCCCTGGGGAAGAAAGAGGGGGAAGTGAGTGAGCAAGTGAACTACGTGGCTGACTGAGCTTAAACCACGACAGAGGTCTTTTGCCGTATAAAGCATGTATGAAATCTGAAGGACAGGTCAAATACAGCTTTCTGTCCTGCATAAAGAGAGTGGATACATGTACTTCCCTCTGACATTTCTCTGTCTACAAGCTGCAAAAAGGCTGTAACGAGGAATACAGGGTTTTTTGTTTGTTTGATCTAGTCTGAGAGAAGTAGCTTGATAAATTCTTATACATGTTTTACCTCTGATATGTCTTCTACTCCAAAATGCACATCAAATATCAGTTCCATGTCATTTTCTGGAAGCAGGGGAGCTCCAGAAGTCTGACTCCAACCCAAACCGCACAAAACACCGGTGAAATACTTTCCACTTTTATCAACTCTACATGGAAAAGAAGGAAAACAGTCTCACCTAGAGATGAAAAAACTAAACACTCATATGCAGAGTTAAATGAATTTGTTTAAGCCATGCCAAGCAAGATTCAGGTGTTTTGAAGAAGCTAATACAACTGAGAGGCATTCACACTTAGTCATACGTTTTTTTTCAAATATAGCAATGAAACAAAACTAAAGTTCTGGTTACGGAAACATACACTCATAGAACTTAAAAGGAAAAATCATACATATGCAAAATAAAACTTAAGGAAAGCTAGCTTCGCTATATTGAAGTGACAGTGCATAGACACAAGAATTTAAACCAAACAACAGTAATGCAATTGCCAGAACTCTTTTACAAAAGAGTTTATGCACTTTTATAAACATCAAGGCAAGTTCCTCTTCTCATGTAGGCTTAAAACTTGACCGCTCTACCGTACATCTTCCCAGGCTTCCAGCACAACTGTCAGGAACTGTATTGGACTTACTGTGGGAGCAGAGCCTGCAGCACCATTTCCTAAGTACATGAAACAAGTTATCATAGCTACGAACTATACTGAAACTGATAAAAGATACAAGAATTACATGAAGAGGAAATGCTAAAAGCAGGGGAAAGAAAAAAGCCACCAATTTGTGAGGGATCCTAAAGAAACAACACAAAAACCAAACACACGCACACTCCCCCTTTTTAAAATGCATGAATACCTTAGTTCTATAGCAGGAGCAAACAGCATACTGAGGAGCGGAAGCAGGCCAGGAATAGGAGGCATCAAAGACGTTTCTTCTAAAATCACAGCAGATCCTGCCACACACACAGGAAGAAAGAAGAAAAAAAAGATCTCTATGGAGTATCTAACGAAAATGAAACCTCAAAAGGACGTAACATTGAACTACATGAACATTCCCTCATAGGACTATTCCCATAAAACCAAAGTCTGGAGAAAACCGTACAAACACTTTTATTAAGCATTACCAGTGGCATTTGCTGACACAGAAGCAGAAACCAACAACTGCTCAAAGGGCTCTTCTGAAGCATCATGGAGAACAACAGAGTTTATGCTTTGCTTTTGTATAAGAATGTTTCTGGAAAGAAATAAAGTATTTTCAACGTTAAAAAAATGAACCAAAAACTAAAAAACAACCCCAATACATACACATTAAAAAATAAAGATATTATTTTAAACTCACAATCCAACCTCAATGAATGGCAGTTACCTGAATATCATTTAACAGATGTAGACGATTAATAATCTCTTTGTAAGACATTAAGGCACCCAATAAAACTATCCTTAAATTCTTACATAGTGATATTGTGTATATGAATGCAACTTAATCCTGACTAATTCAGTCCTTTCAAAGAATAAAAATTCTGTGAAAATCTGTCAGAGTAACTAGGATGGTTTTTGCCTATATGTTGAAAATTACATCGGAGAACATGCTCTGGTGGCATGGTTTAGTGGGAGGTGTCCCTGCCCATGGCACGGGGGTTGGAACTAGATGATCTTAATGTCCTTTCCAGCTCTAACTATTCTATGATTCTATACTTCACAGTGGACGTCTTCTCATACCTGAACCGGGATACTCTTGTCATACTGTAGCATTTCAGCTCATATGGACTGAGTGGGCCAAAAACTGTTACCTTCAAACGAAAGAGAGCAAATGATATTCTAGTTAGCCAGCACCTGGATCTCTCCAAATCAAAATACTCTATAAATAAAAACCAAAACATATTTCAGCATATACTGAGCAACACTGAATTGATAAATTGATAAAGAGCACTTTCATTTTACCCATCTAGAGCATTTGCTTGTTGAGGCACTTGAACAAAAATAATGTATTTTTCACAGGTGTTGGGGATTCACAACTTCCACCTGGCTTAAAAAGCACAAGTTCATACTTCACAGAACACCTAATAAAATCAGGTCACATTTTTGGTTACATGAGCAGTCTTTAATACTGAGAAATCTCTCACTTTAAAGTGAGCAGTTAAACAAGATTACTCCTGTGGGTAAACTGAGCATGAAGTTGAAAACCTGAAACACTGTTGGGTCTGAAAGGTGAAAAGAATTATAATGCAGATGAGGGCTTAACTCGTAATCAGAATGCAGAGCAGGACTCAGATTTTCATGTTTTATATTCCAGGTTAGTAGTGACTAAATAACTCAAAGAAAGGAAGTAAGAATAAATTCTGAGTTTGGAATTGGTAGTGGAAATAATACCACTGTTTCATTATCATCAGTTACTGGAGTGTTCACTGCCTTACCTATCCTAGCAGCTGAGGAAGAACAAAACACTGTTTACAGTAAAAATGATGTTTTAAATTTTTTTTGAAAAAAAAAAAAAAAAAACAAAAAAACCCCAAACCAGTAGGATTGTAATCTTGCTTTTTGCTGTAGCTTATGTAGTGAAGACTACCAAAGGTGGAAACACTGTGTTCAGTTTATTTTATCTTCATTCTGCAGTGGTTCAAAGTGCTGCCTTAGAATGTGTTAGAAGAGCTGGTTCACTCAGCTCTTAGGCAAAGCTTCATAACTTTGGTAGAAGTTCCAAAAAGTTAGTCTCAAAGGTTCTCATTACAGCTTTCTACCAACAAAAAAATAGAATATACTCAGAAAGGCATTAGATGTGGTTTGGTGTTACAGATGCTTTCAGTCTTCATCTCTATTCAGACACTGTAAGAAGCAGGGTCACGAAATGACATACGAAAACCACCACCCAAGTTACCTTCTGTGTTGGCACATGACGTTTATGTTCAGAAAAGCATTTTAACAATCTTCCCAGAAGATGCTTTGCTTCCTTTCTTGAAGATACAGGCATTTTCTCGTCTTTTACTTGGTGCAAAAATAATTCCCTGTGGCTTTGCTACATAACAATGGAAGAGTGTTAAAACAATGAAATGGCTACATTTTTATTAATTTTATAAAAGAAGACCCTACATAAAGCACAAACTCACATACAAATACAAAACCCAAGGTTCTCATCACATTTTAGATTATATAGAATATAAAAATGGGAGACAGTTAAAACTATGAAACATATATTTTTTCAAAGTTTAAAAAAAAAGTGGCACAGTTCAGATGCAATTATCTCCTGGGAAACATCTCTCTAAAGATGTCTCGAAGCAGCAATGCTTTTAGCCAACAAATGAATATAAATTATGAACACACATATGCTGTCCCATTCAAGTATTAATCTTGCCTTATCCCATGGCATTAGTAAAGACTTCAACTCAATTTTTCAGCACTTCAGCCTGAGCTGAAGTATATCAGTATAAAAAAAAGTAGAAGGAGCTTTACTCAATGCATACTTGTGATTCATATGATTCTTCTGCTAGTTCAGCATAACCTTCTTCAATAAGCACATCTCGAATATTCACAAGCCCTCGGGACCTTGAGTAACGCAAAACGTCTACATGCAGAACACTATGCACAAGTGAATACACCTTCACTAAAAGTGCATAGCCATTTACTAGTGAGGCAAATCTTTCGCTAGCACTGTAACTCCACCGTTCCCCGCACACAAGAGATTTTGCAGAAGGACGCATCTTGCATATCTTGAATTCTAAAGCCTAGAACAAAAGCATGGAAAACAATGCTTACCCCAGTAGAAATCAGCACAAGAATATTTTTTCCCCAAACTGTTTGAATTAGTAACTATAAATTACTTTGTAATTATTGCAGTGGCTTACGTTAATTACTAAGGCTGCTGTAAAGCTACTGGCATAATTTCTATTCCATCATTGCCAACGCAGTTACACATTACATCTCATATGATTTCAGTATTGTATGTAGTTGCTAATGAAACAAAGCTAACAGAGCATAAATAGAAGATAATTCGGTATTAATTCACAATCCACATTAAAATCCAGGGTATAGAGATGTCTTCTCTGTATAATCCAGAATTCTTTTCAACTACACTAACAGAAAACTTGGCAAGACCACTGCAGCTATTCTGTTCCTGGCAGGCAAGAGTAAGTTCACATTTAACCCATTTCCTCAACCAGTATCTGTAATTATGTCTTCAAATGAATTTTCAACAAAAACACAGTGTTTTTTTTTTTTTTCCAGCTAGTTATTAAACCCAGTCATTAAAAGATTAGGCCTGAAGCACAAATACATTTCCCTTTAAAGCATCGAAGAAAACACAAAAAAAGGATGCTTCCTGCCAAAATGAATTATTTTTTAAAATCAATTATTAAAAAAACCAAATAAAATGAGGCCTGCTAAGATCTAATACTAAGAAGAGGTAAATAAAATATAGAAAACTAGAGGGCTATAAAACTATACTTCTGCTCATTAATTTATCTTTTCATCATTAAACGCTTCAGAAAAAGTTGCTATGACACACCTGTTTCAGTTCACTGAATGAGGGCTGACAAGCTGAATTTCACTTGAGTTCTTAGTTATTTGATTTGTAAATATAGCTCAAGAGAGTTATTTTTCTCAAAAATTAGGTATAAAGCCCCTCGGCGTCTATGTTACGTATCACAATTTAATTATCAAAAGGGTTCTGCCTGAAAAGATCCAAGTAAAGGCAGCAGTTCAAAGAGTACCAAAGCAGCACAAAACCAGAGACTTGTAGCCTTGTGAAATTTAAATCAGGCATCTCCTACATATTTGTCCTGTAACTAATAGTGTAGCAGAGCAGAAGCCTTGATGGAGCAAAAATACTATGCACATTAACTGTACAGCAGACTTACGTCACGCAGACAAGGAGAGATGCTATGCTGCCACTTATCTGTAGTAGCAGCAGCTAGGTTTAAGCAGAGAACAAAAGATTAAACTAGTTGTTGATAGTTTCTCCTCTCTGGGCTGTTTTCTTGGCTGTATAAATTTCTGCCATTTGCTCAGAGGGTCTTTAGATTAAAGCTAAGCTGATCTACTGCTCAGCCTGTTACTCCTGAGCTTTTCATATAAGCAGGTAACAGAGGAACCAGAACAACATTCTCCTTCCAGGGAGTTCTATTTCTCATAGAACTGACTGACAGCAAAGAAACACAACCAAAAGCAACAAGCAACAAAAGGCAGCTAATCAGAGCTATTTCCTCTTTCCTTCCACTCTCTGTGACTACAGATGGGAGAGAGATCCCAGTATGTTGTCCCCACAGAGACAAGCCTAGTTCAACCATTCAGTTGAAAAAAATTCAATGTTTTTTACATCCTCTCAGACAGCAAGTTCAGGCTTCTCTCCCACTCACCTCCCCAGCAAGTGTTGAAGCAACAATTAAATACAATGCAATTCAGTTACACAAGAATTACTGCTCTGTGCATGGTCATTTCTGGAATACATTTATCCTGCTAGTGAAGGTGACTTGTAGGTGCTCCCATTACCAAAATATATATTACCTTATTATTATTATGAAAAGCATTATGATTTGAAGTATACTTCTGTTTGCCAGACCAGACATGAAACTATTAAGCAGCAGCAAATAGTATCACCCCTACCTGGAATGGAAGCTCTTCAAGAGAGCTTGGAATCTTTTTTAGTTTCTTTAAAGGCACTTTTGATATATTGCCATAATCCACAAAAAACACCTGGAAAAAGAATGGAGACCATAGGTAGAGATTCCACATTAGAAGTGTTACTTTCAGTGGCAAGGGAACTGACAACCTTAATTACAGTACAACACAAGTCTTATCAAATGAAATGGAAGCAAATTCAGAGTCTGGAAAACATGCAAGTGAAGTCATGTCAAAAATAATACACTAAATCTAATCTAAACCATGTCAAAAATAATACACCAAAATACCATGTCGATTATTTGATTCCTTGGCTTAAACATCCACTGTAACTTAAGTAATCTGCTAGATCTAGAAAAGGCAAATATCTCAGAGGCTCTCTCTCTCCGCAATTAAATCTGTACAACCTTAACAGTGAATGATACTACCCAATAACTGCTTTTAGATAAAGAAATGCTAACACGAATCTGGTGACTTGTTTATAAATGAAATAGAGAAAGTGATGAGATTAGCACTGTTATTCACTATTTTTTTATGACTTCAAAGAGATGTCCTTGGGTGACATGGTTTAGTGGGAGGTGTCCATACCCATGGCAGGGGGGCTGGAACTAGATGATCTTAAGGTCCTTTCCAGTCCTAACTGTTCTATGATCTATGACAATCCCTTTAGTATAAATTTCGTAGTGGTGACACCCAGCTATGTCAAAAAAAAATCAAGAAATTCAAAGAAGGAAAGGGCGGTGCAAAAGGCAATATTACAACAAATAAATAAATAAATATCTTTCCCTAACTGCTGAAAATAAACGTACTGTTCTGAAAAAAGAATATCAGTCTGGAGCTGTGGCACAAGTTTCCGTTACTGATACTGGAATAAAAATTCAGAATATTCTAATATATTTGCTGATGACTGAGAACTAAGCAATATAAACACTGATACAGAAAAGATCGCACTGAATGGATCTGAGAATGCAACATCTAATACCACTTTAATATAACATATTACTGTACCTCAGCAAAATCTCCACAAACATACAGAATACGAGCTCTACGATATTTTCCACCTTCCCGATGACTGACTGGTGCCAGACAAACCATCTCTGGATGTGGAGACACTGACAAATCCATCAGATTCTGGTAGTTAATTTTAGCATTTAGAGCCCGCACTGCTGATCTACTTTTTTCGTCTGTGCTGTAACCCCAAAAGTGTCCAACTTCTACTATCTGAAAGTATAAAGATTAGACAATATAATATTTCACACTGTTATTCTACATCAAATACAAAACATCTGAGCAAAATATCTGAAAGCACTCCTACTCCTGACATGCACATAGAACAACTCTCATACTGCAATAATAGTGAAGCATTTCTCTCATAATTAGATGTTATTTTAAAATGATTTATTGATGTGCAATACACTTTTCATCTAAGTACATCCTGATATAAACATTACTAAAATACAGAAAATTTAGAAAAGATTGCTTCTATTTTTCTAAATGAAATTAACACACACAAAACAATGAATACAGTTGACTAGCCAGATACATACACATATGGTGCACTTCTCTTATTAGTGAAAGAGTACCAGTTAGTTGCATCTATTAGCAAATCAGCATTGTTACTGTTATGATCAGTTATCCCTTATGAAACAGAAAAGAACACACCACTACTGAAATAAAACTGAATAAAATGAGCCATCTTTACAAATGGCTTACTGAACTCCTATACCATTTCTGATATTCTAACAAATGCTTGTGATAATCTTTATTTTCAATACACAACCATTAAAGCTGATGTATTAAACAGAAGGAACATAAATAGCTGAATGGTTGGAATATGTCTGACCAAACCAGACATTTTTGATCCAACACTTGAATAAAATGAAGAAAATACTCTTTTTTGCACTTGCAAACCATGCCACTAGTATCAAGAGCTGTTTTAATACTTCAGCCTGTAATTTCAGTGATTTGGATTGTTTTTATCGTTTTTATTTCAACAGTATATATACTGCTTGCATTACTCTATTTGTTGGTAAGATCGTTAACACAAGATGTAAAATTTCTCACTTCAGATTCCAGAAATATTATATATGCACACAATTTTCCCCTACCACACTATCTTTTTTTGCATCCAAGATTTTTCCCGAATAAGCATGCAGTACCATTAACTCATCTCAGTTCTCACATCTACAGTTTCTCGTTAAAACTGCCAGTTAATAACAACCAGGTAAATGGCCCAAATACCTACTGATTCTCATTTCTACTGTGTAAACAAATATTTTCCCCTTACCATTAATTTTCTTTTCATTTATGCCTACTTCCAGCTAACATTTACTGCCAGTAAATCTCACAAATTTTGTCACGTGCAAGTAAATTCCAGTGTTTGAAATTTATGTGTGACATATGAGTACTGTTTAACAAAGAACTACTGAAAACCAGATGAAGAATATTCTCCATGTGTCCTAAGGATATCTCTATGCTAAAAACACTATTAGCACTCACTCTTTTCATTAAAGATTATCAGATATTAATCTCCTCAAAGTTATGGTAATGATTATTAGATATTCCTTAATTCAGATGTAGAACATTCCTACCTCTGTTAACTCGATGGGCAGAACATGATCTGGGACCAACTTTGACTGTTCTAAAGCACCAAATGAAATTTCCACAGGTTCCACACTCTGCTTCTGACAGTTCACATTTACTCTAAAAAATGTATGGAATAATAATGCTAAATACTTCACAAGCAAACCCTCAAGAGTCCTATTCTTTTGCTTTCATTTACTTCCCAAGGTGTCACAAGGGCACATTTATGTACTTAACTTTTAATCAATAGTATAAGAATTCTACTAGAATGCAAAATGACCACACAGAACCGAAATACTAGAGAGTAACTGAATGCCATTACAATAAAGGAAGATACATACCAAGACACAACTGTGCCATCAATTTGTTATAAATCCAAAGAATTAAGGTTAAATAATGAGGCATTTTGCTATGGCATGCCTCCTAAGCTTTTTTTTAAAAAATACAGAGTACACTACAGCATAAATACATATATTTTTTTTAATGTATCATATTCCTTTTATTTGACAAAAGTTAAGAGCTCTAAAACTAGTCTTTCAGCCTAGGAGACTACACAAGTCCCTCAAGAATTAATTTCCACAAAGATTTTAAGTGCTGTTTTGGGCACAGTCAAACTGCTAAAATATTTTATTAAACACTAAGTATAGTCAACTGCAGCTGAACTTCAACATTTCTGGTTCATTCCGGACTTCCTATTTTAGTTAGATTTCTTGAAAATATTAAAATGCCTCCAGACCAAGCAGAAGCTAGGCAGATTACCATTTTAACAAGAGGCTTTTATGACCTGAAGCTCAGAATCACAGACAGCATATTAACAACAACGAAACCCTCATACCAGATTTTTTAACAAAAGCAGGCGTGGGCCAGAAAGACTCACTATGCTGCATTCCTCACTAGTATTTTCTATTATGCCTCCCCACCTTAGGCTGTTACACTTCTTCCCAGTTTCTGTTGTTTTACTCCTCCTCCCTCACTTTTATGTCAGTAAATGCCACTCCTTATTTGCTTTGGTTCTAGCAATCCTCACACTGTCTATAGCATGAAGAAAAATTACTGTGTACATCCATCTTCCTATATGCCAAAGGCAAATGCACTAAAAACTTTAAAACAAAGACAGCCTATACTTGGTGTTTTCTTCAACAGTAAACCCCCTTTAAGAAACATGCAAGACAATTACGTTATTTCTAGTCCCGCAAAAAACATTCTGCTTATGCAAAGTTTACACATCTGCTTTTTGAACCTAACATGTCTTCCTTGGCGACACTTCCACAGAAATCCCCACTGAATCCAGCAAACCTCATTTCAACACAAAGAAACGTGGTTTTCCATATGCCATACAATTACCTTAGAGATTCCACACTCACAGCTGTCACTCCTTGCAGCTGCTTTTTAATATCATTTAGATGATAAGCATTCAGCAAAAGAGGAATTTTCAGCTGTGACATCTTGACTGACATGTATACTGCAGGAAGAATCTTAAAGCCCGCCATCGGGTTACGAGAGAACTCCACAAAAGCCCTATTCAAAAAAACCCAAAACACAACAAAACAAAAACCCCACCAAGTAAAATTGCAATTAATACTTGTTGAGGATCAAAAAATCCCAGAAAAGCTGTCATTTCCTCTCCTTGTCTTTGTCTCAGCGAACAGTAAAAACCAACTTCTTCAAAAGCTTTGCCTATTGCTCTTATGAACCTTAATACTTATGACGGTTATAAGAAAATCTTTCTGACATTCTCACAAGCCCATACCAAATTTACTGAGCACATTTAACAGAAATAGAAAGGATGTGGAAATCAGTTAGGAAAGATTGGAAAAGGCCTAAGGAGGATAACACGACTTCAGCTTTGAACAGTTGTAATCCAGAGTTAGCCAGATGATTAGCTAAAAGAGCCAGTTGCATGAATTTGTGCAAAGCCATCTGACTGTACAAACGAGCTAAATTCAGTATACAAGTTAAAAACACAGACAGATCAGCTGCAGTTAAGGTCCACTCTTACAAGAGACAAAACAGAAGGCAGTCTCTAAATCGGCTAGATTACCTAATGTTATTCCAATTAATGTATTTCAAACTCCAAACCCACCTTTCTTACTGTAGCCAATGCATTAAAAACAAACTACTGATTCTAAAGAGAGAGAAAAATAAACCCATTTTGTCAGTGCACCATTGACAAAAAAAAAGTGATTACTAGATTTATAACTGAGAACAAGAAATGCAGGATACTTAAAAGTATTTTGTACTTACTTCGATCCATCATAGGCAATAGATTTTACCTGCCCACACTGTCTAAACAGTGACTGCAACTGTTTATGGTATAGATATCCATAGGGAGGAATATTCCCCAGCTGTTAAGAAAAAGTAATTAAATTTGGATAAATTCATATATTTTAAAGCATTAAATTCCCTAAATAATTAGCTTCGACCTTGAGCTGTGATAGTGATGTACAATCTAAGTCCCAAATTCAAAAAATGCTATATACTACATGAAATTTTAAAGATCTCAACAGAAAATAATATTGGAGTTTGGCTGCTAAAGCTGCCCTAACTGCCAGTGGATGAAAGCTTTAACTATAAATGAAGCAGCTACATGTGTAGTTCCTCATATTTCTTTGATAATTTTTCCTAGAAGCTGTCTAGCATCCCCCCTCTTTTTGGTTGTAACAGAAAAGCAATGGAATGCTATGCTCCCTTGTCCACCATTGGGAACTACAATCTAGGCATAGGCTGGGAAACAGGAGGAGCTACAACCCTGCAAGTTCTGACATAACTACCACAAACTGAATTACTGACATAGGGTGGGACAGCTCGTTCAACTGGAGAGCGCTTAAGGATGATTACGTACTTCTTAGGGATGACAGTCGAAGAGCAACCTCCTGGTCTTCCCTATGTGCAGGAGTAGCTCAAATGTAACATGGTCTTACATGGAGCAGATAATGGAGCAACCCAGGCCTTGTGGGTCAGGATGAGAGAAGAGGTCAGTAAGGGTAACACTGAGGACGGAACCTGTAGCAGACATCAGTCAGGATGAATCTTTATACAACATGGTCTGTTTAGACAACAGAGGTCTCCAGATCACAGACCCTGCATCTTAGTGGGAGAGAGTTAAGTGCCCTGATAACCTGCTAGAAGGGCACGACGTAAGCTCCTGGATTTCTGAAGGGTGTAGCTTCTTAAAAAAGGTCATGAGACAAACAGGGCTCTTCTGGATCTGCTACTGGTGAACAATGTAGAAATTGTTACAGAAGCCCTCAGTAACAGCAGCTTAGGCCATAGCAACCAGGAAAGAAGGGAGCTCAAGATCTTGGGAATGAGAAAGGCAAGTAACAGAATACACATCCTGAAGTCTAGGACAGTACAGTTTGGTTTATTCAGTGAGCTGGTAGGTGGGAACCCACAGGGAGTTGCAGAATCCCCATCCTCGGAGCTTCTTCCAAATACAAGTGAATGAAGGCCTAAGCAACACGGTCTGAACTTACTGTTAACTCTGCTTTGATCATATCACTAGCTAGCTAGCTGACTTCATAAGGTCTCTTCCAAACTGAATGATTGAAAGATTCTGCTATTCTTGGACTTTAAACCTAAAGCAACTGCATACTGATGAAGTTACTTGAGTTGCAACACCTTATCAAAGGCATTCTGTTAAGAGTAACATTCTAAACACAGTGGATTGTGTAGTGTTAAGTATACTGAATTCTATAGGTGGTATATAGTCAAGTATAATGGATTGCTACTTTAATATGTATTACCAAGGCAACAAGGCAGTTGTGCCTTTTAGAAATTCCATGAGCTAAACTAACTTGGAAACTAACTCTACAAATCAACAGGAAAGCTTTCTCCTACTTTAACACCTGTCTTGCTCAGGAAGCAGAGGGCCAACATAAGAGCATGAGCAGTTAAAAGCAAATGAAGGTTGTAGTTTCACAGCTATTAATATGTGACTGTAGCCAGATATCCATTTCTCTACCCTCTTCTTACTCAGTCATCTCTCATAGCAAGTCTTGCTTTAATACAGAATCACAGAACTCCTAACTAGCAAGTTCAAGATTCTGGACTTTGAACTATTTCCAGGGGCTACAGAACTGTCTATTCTTCTCTGTCATTATTACCACCTTAGACAGGAAAGAATGGATACTTTTTGGAAAAATCTTCACGTGCCTTTGAGTTTGAGTACTAAAATCAGTTGCTGGCCAAAACCAGTCTAGGTCAAACTGCAGAAACAAACAATCTCAATGAAAGATGATTTAGAGAGAATAGAATAGGAGGAATAATTGCCTTTTATATCTTTGGCACACACTATGAGAAGCACCATATGGCTACAGAAGAAACTCTCAAATTAAGACCTTGAAGAACTTGCAGCACTTGTGCCCAAGATCATTTACACTGATGATGACACAGCAGCTTTTTCCATCTTCAAGATGATCTGCTCCTATCAACTGCCTGTTAAATTTATGTGCATTAAAAGTAAATAGCTCCTTATACCTAACATTTTAATCTTAACCAATGTTGCTATGGCAAAACTAAACCTGTCGTCATTCCACAAGACTGAATATAGCCTGATATTTTGTTTCAATATCCTTAAATACGTTAAAAACTTAAAAGACATAAATAAGTGTTTGTGTGCAGATATTGGCATGACAGCCAATAAATCTTTTATTAGTTCAAATCTTTTATTAGTTTTATGAAAGTTGACTGCGCAAGACTAGCAATCAAATACATACAGGCAGTTCCCAGCAGGAATTCTTCTGAAAGTGCCCACCCCCACAAAGTTTATTATATTGAAAGAAATGTAGATGGGAGAGAAGAAAACTTACCAAGTGAGGATCACAATAGGTAATTACGTCCTTGCCCAAGACAGAGCAAGACTTGAAACCACCACCGAAACACTACACATTTTTACTACTTACATCATTCACCTTCTTAACATACCATTACTGTTGTTTTTGGATCTTTGCCAGCAAGGTCTCTCACAGCACTTTCTTCGTTACATTTTCCAAAAGTAAAATAGTTTGGATAGAAAGCACCAGCTATCACAACCTGAAATCAAGACAGTATTTTGGGAAATGCAGCAGATTATATTCAGTTGCTTGAAAAGAGATAACTAAGAGCATAAAGAGATACCAACAGATCTTTACATGATTTTTTTTTCTGCCTCTTTCCAGGAATTACTATTACTGCAGACTAAACATTAATTCATGCAAATCCTTAAAACCATACTTTCAATTAAACAGTTCAACTTCTGCAACAATCTTGCATAATGACAGTATTTTTGTAGGCAAACTTGCTCTATGAAAACTGTAACTGTCGGCCCTGATTTCAAGAAGAGCCTCAATTTTAAATAAAATCACGAAAAATCAGCCACATGAAAATGGTTCGATTTTCATATTACATTTTAGAATACTTAACAATTCTGCTCTGAAAAGTTCACTGCTTATACAGTTAAACCAATTGTCACTGAAATGATAAACAGGCCTGAAAATAAAGTCACTATTAATCAGCCCAAATGAGACAAGAAATGTAACTAGAAATTTGACAAAGTTACAATAGCTGAAAGACATCTAATCCCTCCCCTTCTCTCCCCACTAATCAAGCCCGTGGTGGTCCAAACAGGGCACTCAAAACAAGTGAAAATGTAGTTTTCAGATCTGACAGTTCTTAGATTTTCCACACAAAACATCCTTCTTTAGAGCCTTTTTATGACCAACAAATACTAGCCTAAATAAGCAGTTTAATTCAACTCAGTATGACTTGGTTTTATTTTGGTGAACAGGAAGGGACAGCCAGAGTTCCAATTCAGCATGAATTCTAAACCAGTGAAAAGTAACACTAGCTGTCCTCCTAGGTTGTCAAAAGAAGTACTTTCTTACCTGCAATAGCAAAATCTACAGAGATTTTTGAAACATAAGTGTAACACAAGTTCATCAGTACTAGTACATAAAAATCCAGTTACAGATTTCATAAATAATGGCTCTCCCCTGAACAGCCAATAAAGCATTACCTGCAAAATGAAGCGCTGTTTGTATAAACATTCCTCATCCACAGCAGATGGTTGAGCATTAACATGCATGTTAAATGCACTGACTCTCTCTTTCAAATCATGAAATAACTGTGCCACCTAAAATTTGAACTCTAAGTTACATATTAACAGATCAAAACCCATCCACAAATAAAATAAAATCTGTTAGTAAATGTCTGAAGTGGTCAGACTCCCTTTCCTATTTAGGTGACTAATATGCATTTTACCTAATATACTGCTTAGCATTTCTACTTCAGATAGTAATTTCAGAACTGTGACTCAGTCTTCTTGCCATCTCTTTTATTTAAAGTTGAATTTTGTAGTCACAGAGTATATTACACATATATGATATAGAACAAAGTTAGAAAAAGAACTGAAAATCTTTTACAAGATGATACACCGATTCTACATTGAAATACTTCTGGGTTTCTATCTTAGGAAGTAAAAAACATGCTAAGAACAGCCTGGACTTCTACACTCAACTGTAGCTGTGACCACACATACTGCATTCTTCATTTAGCAGGTAACAACGACTTATTTATTTCATCTCACCTCTCGCACCTTCTTGATATGAACACAATTTGATTGACCCCACTTAAGCTCCTTCTAGAAAAGAAAGTGAAAAAAGCAAATGTAAAAATTGTTAGAAACTTGTATTCTTCGGTGTAGTCACAAACAACAGTTATACATCGCAGCTTTCTCTCATCCATACCAATCAAATATTAAAACATCGACGAAAATATAAGGATAATACTGTATTTGACTAATAAACTATACTTTGGGTACCACCAGTGCAGATGTGGATTATCAAAATTTTGCACATAAACCCACAAGTCAAACTCCTCTATGTTGCTACTACAGAGTCTACTTCAAGATGGACACTTCTTCCAAAGAAAATGAACTTCTTCCTCTGGAAATATAACTTTATCAGTTACTTTCTGGACATTGTGGCTACTCATTATAACCCAGTCACTAACCTTTAATAGAAAAGAAGGTAAAGTTCAACTAACCTTGGGATGTCTCAGCTCGCCTCTTTGACTGCATGCCTGCCATGCCTAGAAAAGAAATGGTGTAGTATTCAGGCACAAACTGCAGTGCTTTAGTAATAATTATTACAAATATTAACATGACATTCAAAACCATGAAGATTTTTCTTTACCTACACCAAAGTGAATTTTATTAACACCAATTTAAAAAACAGAGATTAACACAGATTTAAAAACCAGTTGGCCCTTGGGTAACATAGATTACAAATATTTAAGCACAGGAGTACATAAGGAAAGCTGAATCACAGTGATTCAGCTGGAAGGAAACTTTTTCACATCAATTGATGAAACATCCCACACAGCACAGCCAGCTTAGATCAGGTTTTTGAGGATCTCATCTATAAAACCCTGAGCAACCTTGGCTGACCTCATGGCTGAATTTGCTCAGAGCAAAAGACTGGACTACAGACCTTCTAAGGACCTTTCCAACCTTAATTATTTAATTATTTTAGTGTACTATGATGCTTGCCTGCTTGGTTCCTAAGCAGATATAAATAATTCTCACTCTTATGAATAAACCTACTCTATTTTTTGAGGGTGGGTGAGAACTCTGGGTCTTCCTTTACTCATACAGAATCATAAAATCAAGGAATAGTTAGGGTTGGAAAGGACCTTAAGATCATCTAGTCCCAACTCCCCTGCCATGGGCAGGGACACCTCCCACTAAAGCATATCACCCAGGGCTATGCCCAACCTGGCCTTGAACACCGCCAGTGATAGCGCATTCACAACTTCCCTGGGCAACCCATTCCAGTGCCTCACCACCCTCACAATAAAGAATTTCTGCCTCATATCCAATCTAAACTTCCCCTGTTTAAGTTTAAACCTGTTACTCCTTTTCCTCTCACTACAGTCCCTAATGAAGAGGCCCTCCCCAGCATCCCTATAGCCCCCCTTCAGATACTGTAAGGCTGCTATGAGGTCTCCACGCAGCCTTCTCTTCTCCAGGCTGAACAGCCTCAACTTTCTCATCCTGTCTTCATA